>JAWZYV010012030.1:600000-758579 GCA_038373885.1 Cheiracanthium punctorium
CTCAAAAACACATCCTGCAAAATTCTATCTGCTGGCCGGATAAAACCTTCCGGCGGGCTGTATTTGTCCCGCGGGCCGTAGTTTGCACATCCCTGAGTTAAATGTATGTGGATTAGGCCTACTGGGGATACCACTGGGAAAAAAAACAAAAAAAAAGGCCGCTTACTCTACCTCACAAGGTGGTGTGGAAATACGTTGTTTGACCAAAACGCATTCTGAACTACACTTTGCGGCGCTCGTACGCCAAAACTATTGATTTTACGCAAAAAAAGGTAATTACATAAATTGTATGAAATTTTCTCTAGTCTCCCTTTTTGTAACTGTTTTTTTCGTGAAATGAGTCGGAAAAGAGATATTGCCAAAAAAACTTTTTGGGCGCCATTTTTCGAATATAGCGGCGCGAGCGGCAAAGATACGAGGGGGCAAAGTTGAAATTCGGAAAGAGCACATCGAAAGCTATAAAATCGCCCATTTTCAAAACTCCCAGAAAACTTTCCAGGTAACCCCCTTTTTTTTGACCAAATGACTGGACTAACATGTTCGCAACAAAACAAATTCGCGCAATAAGGCGATTACATGCGACAGAATTTTTGTTAAATCGAAAAAAAAAAGTTAACTGCGAAACTATGCTTAGACTAATTTTCTCAAAATGTTTAATTAATTACGTGTTGTATTGAGAAATATAGCTCAGGCTGAACACACGTGATATAAACTGCAGTCAATAGCCACGTATTGTATAACAACTTCGAAAAGAACTCCGTACTTCTACAAAGGCTGTTTATCAAAGTAAAGCACATGAATAAGAATATAACGATAAAAAAACATGAAGATAATTACGTTTAAAAAAATAAGAATTTTACTTTTTTAATAAAAAGTAATAAAATATTTACTTTCCTGGTGCCCTGGTGATATCGAAGATTTTTATGTCTAAAAAAAAAGAAAATTTGGAATTTCTTATATAAATATAAAATAAACTGTGGGCGACCATGCACTTTTGTTTTTGTCCTAAAAAATTCAATATTCCAAAGTTTCAAAGAATAAAATTATTTTTAATTCTTAAGTGCTGTTTCGCGTTCATGTCGTCATTTTCTGTAAGCATAATTTGTGTCGAGACGTTTTGGTTGCACTTTTGAATAGGGGGACCTGATAGTGGGAAGGGGGAGAGTAAAATGTTAAAAGTCGCCAAGGTGTGCAATTTCTGATGATTTATCTTCAAGTTTGGTGCAAAAAATAAGTCTTCAAAACTGAAACTAGCTTGGCGATATCTTCCACATCTGGCGGAAAACTAAAAAACCCTACAGGTTTATTACAATGAAGAAGTATACTTACTAGATTATGCCTGACGAAGATTATAAAACAGTTTTAGTGAGCGATTTTAACATAGATTTCAATTTCAAAGAAGTGCTTTATGAAAAAAGAAGACAAATACGGTACACTCATGGATTATGATGCACTTTCCAATTTAATGGAATGAGGAAGAAAAAGAGGGACGACAAATAGATCATGATTCTACGCTTTTAATGTAGAACACTGTTGTGCCTATTTAAGATATAAAAGTGTTTCAGATTTTTTAAAAATTCTTTTTTAACCCTTTGAGGCGCAACCCTTTCCCAATGCTGAAAAAGGAGAAGCATTGCCATCGCTGGCACAGCCAGCTATCATCAAAAAAGGGTCTCTAGATCTGTGGCACGCGATGAACGTTTCGATCGTCCGCCATCTTGCTGGTAGTTAAGTGGAGCGATGGCAACGGCTGCCCCTCTTTCAGCATTGGATAATCTATCCAGCTGTTCTCGCATTCTTCCGTTTTACAGCAGATGTCATTGCTGTTAAAAATAACCGTGACATTTTTTCTTTTTTTACGGGAAATGACGTGCTAAAAAGTAAAGGATTCTCGTGGAGCTATGTCGGCCGCAACTATTTTTATAAAAATCAAATTTATTCTTAGTGACTGGCAACAGTCAAAACGTCAGAGTTTGGTGTTCCCAGAGCGGGAACACTGCGCGTTAAAGGGTTAAGCATATTCTAAAACAAATTTTAAAATGGATCCCCCCTCCTTCCACATTAACATATCATCCCATGATGACACAACCTTCCGCGCGGCACATCCATGGCCTCTTCTATTTATACGCCATTTCTATTTGCAGGGTACCGGAGTTTTCCCGAATCCCGGAAATGCGCTCTTCCAAACAAATTATATATGTCCATCCAGCACAGCATCTCCTCTCCGGCACCTGACGATATATTTCCAGCGGCTCGTGCCGTATTCCGGATTAAATGAGCCGTAAAGCACGGCGTATCTAAACGGAACTCGGGGGAACTTTGGACACGGGGTTAAATAGAGACGTCTTTACGGTTTTATGTTTATTTACTTAACGTCAAGAACGGAATTTCTGTAAATAAAGTAAGAGGGAACCGAGAATGCTTTAAAGGGCGAAGCGCCGGAATAATTGAGCGGAATTTTTGAAATTAGTTAAGGAGATAAGAAGACTTTTTTGTTTTTGGGTGATGGGTTCAGGTCATTATTATGTTGTAGCGTTCTGTGTGCAAAAGGCGCATTTCTTATTTAGGCAATAGGTTGTTTAAGCTGCATAGAAATTTTGAAGTAGTGCATTTAGATTTTTTTTTTACATTTTAATATAATTCAAAATATCTCACAAATTGTACAACCATATTAGTCCGAATATAACGCGGCCTCGAATATAGCGCGACCCTGAAATTTTTCATAAAGATATTCGAAAATTCCTATATTTAGGCGTCAAATTTAGCGCGAGTCAGTTTTTTTACGGGAGATGATTAGAAAAAAAACACCGCGTTATATACGGGACAATATGGTAAATTCTGTGCATGACATACAAATATAAAAACTAATTAATTTTATGAGAATAGCTCGTGTTTCGACATGCAATGATAATTTCGAGATGCCCATTAACTTTACTTATATCTTGAAAGACTATAAATTAAAAGTATTGTATAAGAACATATGTAAATTAATTAAAATCGTTTTTTTTTTTCATTCTTTCATTTAAGTCTATCACTTGAAATTACAATGATTTTATGTAATTCCAAATACTCTCAAATACTCTTCTAAAAATTTTTGAAACAGAACATGAATGTTTGACAAAGCTATGCAACGGCTATTTGCCAAGGATAGGTGGGAGAGTGCCTTGGTGGGAGGACTTTTAAAGGGGTTCTAACGCGTATTTACGTTACATCTGGTGAAAACCAAACAAAACTCCTGACAGTTAGATTGATAACCACGCGATAATCACGCCAGACCGCTAGACTTTCACACTTCAGCCGTCTAATATTTGAGGGTGTTATCTACTTTGTTGGGATTACCACAACATGAAATACTTTTGTAAAATACTACTAGAAAATCACAAAATTTACACAGTTTTCAGCCAAATTTTCTGTATGACTTAGTAAATATCCAAAATGAATAAAATGCTGGGCATAATAGTAAAGAAAGTCAAAAAGTGAATCAATTTCAAATGAATAAAAACAGAAACTCATTTGCCAGTGCAGAAAAAACATCCAATTGCTTAGTCAATGTAGAAGATATATTTTTTACTAAATTTAATGTTTATAGACAAATAATGTTAAAATGAGTTTCATTATGATCCAGTAGCTACTATGTAACATTAGTTACTGTATTATATGAATAGTGTGTAACAAGAGACATGTATAAAACGGGATAAAAATTGCTCTTGTCATTGAATTTTTCAGTAAGCATTTTCTCCCCAAGACAGGTGTCTTGGGGGAAGGGCCAAATAGGACCTTCCTAAGCAGTCCATATTTGCCCTTTTTACAGTGAATTGTGAAATCAAATTTCTCAGGGACACATCTTTAATGACTTAGGAAATTTGGTGAATTAGAAAATTTACCTGAGTCATTGAAGAAGTGTCCCTGATAATTTTGGTGTGACAATTTTATGTAAAAATTCCAAATATGGACTGCTTAGGAAATATTTCATCTTTTTGAAATATGACTTTTCGTACAATCTGGAATTAACACTAACAGAAAAAATTAATTCATCGGAAATATAGAAAAGTCCATAAAAGATCCAAAATATTTAGGACCACTTGAAAACATTATGGAAATCTTTCAAAACTTCGTATTTCTTTATTTGTCAGCGTCGTTCAAGTGTTATACGTTTTCCTTCAAATATTCTCACCCAGCAAAATACAATAATTCATCTTGATTTCTTTATTTCAATAAACTGAGGCGCAATAAATATCTTTATTTTGGAAACTTATCAGATTTCCCGAAAAATGCTCTATTGGGTATCGGTAAAACTTACACAGCGGCTAGAGACTGATTGTTGGCAACAAACTGCAATCGATTTCAGCGCACAAACTATCTAAATGATTTATATAAAGAATTGTAGCACCAGACATCTCAGACAAGTTGATTACATCGAGTAAGAATTAAAACATCTACGAGGAAATCGATAATTTGAAATCGAACCTCACGATGTGAGTAATGAGCTGTTGATTCTACTGCTTGTTTTATGACATAAATTTTACTTTTGGTTCTATAATGTAATGGGAAAGAATAATTCAAAAGTAATTGTTATAATTAAGGATTTTGTATGTACATTCTGTTGATAAAAACATTCGTTAACTTTTAAAAATCACTGTCAAAAACGATCGGGTTGTGTAGTGGCTTAATGAGCATTCTAGCACACCACGGATCCGGTTTCAATTCTTAGTTTGAGCTTGGGTGTCATTTCGTTTGTCTCATTTTAGAAGAAGATGCTGGTTCACCTATTAGGTGCCTCCATAGCACAGTGACCAGCACTTCCGTTTTAGTAGTGACCAGGGCCTATAATCGACAAGTGTTTGCTACTAGATGAAAAAGAAAATGGAGATTTTATGCAGCAATTCGTAGATTTCCATAATTTGTATACTTTTTTCCGTTAAATAATAATAATAATAATAAACTAACAATAAATAAATATTAAAAAAAGAAGAGTGGGACAAATTATATACAAATATAGTAGTTTCACACTATTGCATCTATGTTTAACAAAATACTTCAACTGTACATTCAGAAGTCCGTATTAAAAATACTAATTTTTTTATAACTTAAAATAATATGAATTATTTTAATGATGAGATGCCATAATACACAATTGATATTCAGAATTTAAAAATATTTTAGAAGGTTTTTCCATCAATTAGATCGTTCTAATACCTTTCTTTATACAAAAACCAATATGTAAACAGAAAAGTTAAATTCTGGAGTATTCTTTACTCACATAAGTAAAATTTGCTTACACTATTAATACGATTAATATTTAAAAGTATAAGCATCATAAGGAGGAAATTCATAGCCCCACAAGAGGCACTGTTCTTCTAAGCTGTCTTTTGTGACACCATGCATACAGGATGAAAAGAAAACAAGTTATAAAACTGGTCAGTTTGAAATAACAATCGTTATTTTGATTTTCAATCTGCCAAAAGATTCACAAATGCTCTATCGAATTTATCATCATTATTATTTATTATTTAATCTGAAAGTTTATTATTATGTATTCTGATACTTTTCAATATTTATGAGAATAAAAATATAGCATATAGATATTTGTCCTTACCTTCTTAAGATTCTCATCCCACTTGCATTGTAACTCAGTAGCTGTTGTAACTCAATATCTAAATAGCTGTTCATAAGCTATTAAACCTTTGAATATCGGAATGTGGTCTTTTCATTTACTTATTTACAATAACAATGCAGATTATCCTATTTATTACGATTACATACGCTGCGTCCAGTCAGTTTGGGGCTCCACCATGGCCGAGAGAGTGGAGGCACGGAACGTGGCATATATCTGAAGTGTGAAAGTTCTGCGTTCGGGATTATCGTGCAGCCATCGATACAGTCTAGAGATTTGGTTGGTTTTCTGCACATGTTCCGTGAATACGCGTTAGAACCCGTTAAAAAAAGTCCCCCGTGTAAGGCAAAATCCCTCCTTATGCCGATTGCCCTTGAGTAGTTTTGCCTTAGTACACAGTGCAATTATCCAACTAGTATTGGGTTTATAAATTAACGTTTTCTTAAAATCCTTTAATTGCTAATAAGATCTGCTCAAGAAAATTACTGAATTTCCTGCTTACTATAAGATAAAATCCCGCATGAAAGTTTAATTTAAACTATAAAACGAGCACTGCTGTGCACTTCACTGTATTCATTCTCCGTTCTGAACAATCTTATTTATTATATCTCACTTCGCGTTCTATGCATACACGCAGGGGAATGCAAGGCATCATGCCGTGTATCTCACGGTATAAAATATTCAGTGCTGAAACTCTTCACAAGCTTAGTTAAATAAAAAGCTGTTAGATTACAACAAAGGAGAGAAAGCAATACCTATCTTGCATATTTTATTTGGGGAGATAAAAAGTATCGACTGCAAAATAACATACCATGTAACATTGAATATTCTTGCTCATTTATATGTGTTTCCGTGTTATTTTTTCACTGGTAGAGGTAGAGGAGTTGTGAAGAAAACGCTGATTTTCATTTAATTAAATACTGCAATAAAATAAATTGATTCATTCGCTGCAAATACTGTGGATTTTTTTTTTCATGAAATTTAGTTGGGTATACACACACAGAAACAAATATGTGTTTGTGTTTAATTTAAATTTTGACAAAAAATGTGCTTGAACCTGATTTTGTTTAGAATTATCGATGGAGAAGAGACCAAAAAGAAAAAGAAATATTTAGACGACAAATGTAAATTTATTCGTTATCATATTATTTAAAATAAGTCAGGTTTTTCTTTTCAAAATGTAATCTAAATAAATAGATAAGCTGCGGGATGCAAAGAATTTTTTCAAAAATTTTTGCAAAGCTATAGTTTCTATTAGAACTTGCAGAATGCAATTCAACGGCAATGATTTTAACAATACAAAAATTCCATTATGTAAAGACAATTTCTATTAGATGACAGAATCTCTTATGACTACGTAAAATACAACAACAATAAATATAAACAACAATATACATATATCATAAAAATCCATTTATTAGCAACTTTTAATGTTATATACATGTATATACACAGGAAAGCGAAGCTGAAACAACGTTTACATATAATCATCTCGAAAAGTGGACCTTAAAACAGCCTGATAACTAATATCTCAAAACCTTTTCAATTTTCATTAAAAACTATAAAAGGAAATTTATTTTAAGGCTTATAAATTTATTCACTAACAAAACCGCCAATACTTAGAATAATAAGGTTTATAATTTAACCCTTAATCCTCTTCAATGGAAAACCAGTTTTATAGTACAGTATTAGTTATGGAGACCGTATTATGAATGGACATTGATTGCACAAATGCTGAAATTCTGCCAACTTCCACGGACTGGAGCCAATAAGTACGCATTGTGTCAGACTGTATTTGCTCTTTGGGTTTTCTTTTATCAGATACAATCTAAAAATGATGAGATGTTGCAAATCCAGACATTTCAATTCATAACGTTTCTATTTACAAACATATTATCTTCAATGTTGTGAGCATGAAAAATGTCTTGAAAATATATACATGGTATTCTAAGGTGCTTTTTTATTTTAGGGCTTGTTCCATCGCTAAAGAATTATTTTCAGTGAAATAATATACTTCAAAGAATTCTAAATTCAATATATTTTTAGTAACTTACGAGATGATTAAAAATATTTGTATTCTCCTCATTGTATCTAAATTCTATTTTTATTCTATAAACTTAATTCATGTTTTCTCAATAACAAACCTTACATTATAACTAAAGAAAAGTTTAGTTACATATTTTCCGAGTTTCTGTAAACATGAATAGTGATATAAAGTTTTGCAGTTGATAAAAACAAAGACATTACATTTACGACATTAAAATTTGAAACATAATATAAACCCAATACGCACAGGAAACATTTCTTACACACTGAATCAACTACGGTTAAATTAATAGTTATCAGTATTAGATACGTTTTCCTACTAGTATTGACCATAATATTACTTTAAACATTTACTACTTTAAAATATGTATTAATTAATCGGTATGTTTAAAGAATCTATTTTCTTTTGGCTATTTACTTTCATAGTTTCATTTCAAATCAATCAGCATTATGGTGATAAACAAATTTTTCTCTATGTAATACTATAATATTTCTATCTTAATTCATTTCAAAGACGGTAAATTTCAGTATTCTTTATTTAGAGATCAAAGATTTGTAAAGGTTGTGCCCGCATATTTTGCTTTTTATTATTAATTTCCAGGATACTTGTTCTTTAAATGATACTTTATAGTATAATTACTCCGATAAGTAATTAGCTAAGTACTTTATCCAAAACTTATAAGCAAAGTAAATATGAGTTCTTTGTTAGAATAAACTTGTGCATTAAGCTCACAGTGTATTTATGCTAGGTATGTTAGCGCCATTTTTACTTATGACTAGTATCTGCAATTAAAACAGCAGTTGGATAATAGAAATGTATACAATAGACTGAATTTCTAATAATTTAAAAATCAAGTATCAAGTTTCACGTTTATATATTTATCATGGGAGTAACCAAGGTCAGGGATATTGGAATATATCCCTTGCAAAATTTTCGGATTAATTAACTTTAACACTTTTTTGCCAAGCAGAAATTTTATTTATGAATTATTTCGTACAGAAGTTTCATTTCCTAGCTGATATTTTCTTGCCGATTTCCTAGCAGGAAGCAGCAAAAGACAAAAAAACGTACAAAAGCACCAGAATGATATTGGTATGTGTGATATGCCGCTGTCAGTGCTAGGATAAGAATGGAAAAATTTGCTCTGTTTAAATAGAAAAGGTAGGAATTTAAGATAGTGTTCACGAAGGCCAATAGGAAAGCAGGGATCCAGATTGGGGGGGGGGCGGTTAGAATGCGATTGGGAAAGAAGGAAATCAAGGTGATTGAAAAAGAGGAATTTTTAGAAAGGGGAGGAATATTGAAAGCAACGTTAGCCAGACTATTTACATTTTTGTGCAAGTTGAAAGCTTCAAGGAAATCTAATTAACTGGAGGAGTGGGGTTCGCAAATAAGTCTATCTGAACCACAACCTCTCGAAAAAGTATTCAAGTGTAAGTCAAATTTCCTTTGACAGTTTCAAATTTGACATATTGTTCGTCATAAAAGTGAATGTTAATTATATATAACAGTAACTTCTCATATTTTTTTCTAATTTTATGGTTTTCCAAAAAGTAATTTTTTGCCAAACTAAAATAGGAAATTTCTCTCGAATACTTTGAGATAGGGTGTAAAGTCAAAAAAATGATTGGTAGACCCAAGAAGTTTAACCGATGGCAAACTTGTTGGTTTCATCTCTTTAACAAGAGTTATTTGCTTCTAAATTCTAAATTTAAGGCAGTGTTTAGTTTGTCTGATGTAAGACAAACCACATTGACAACTTGTACTATAAGTGCTCCAAGGATCCAAAGTGCCAATGTCATCTAGGCATGGTAAGGGTAATTTGTTCCTGTGTGTTCAATTACTTTGAAATTGAATTTGCTGAGAATTTTAGCAATGAGAGTACTGATTTTAGGGAATCAAGGACGAAAAATAATACCATTGAAAACGCGAGGTTGAGATGATGCGATTATACGCGGTCTACTTAATTTGTATAGTGCAGGATCAATTACTGAGGAATTATAGCCCCTATCCGCAGCAGGGTCTTTAAGGTAGTTAATTTCAGAAAGCAAAGAATTATTGTCAAAACAGATGCCAAAGAACGATAGGCGAAAGAGTAGAAGGCTGCCAGTTTAGGGGCGGAAGAATGACAAGAGCAAAATGTTTTACAATTGGCCCTCCTAAATGCTATCTTTAATCCCCGTTTTTTTTTCTATATAAATAGAGCAATTTTTTCCAATCTCATTTTAGTACTGACGACGGCATGTCATACATTCCAAAATCGATCTTCTGTCTTAATTTTCGTATTGGTACTTTGGTGCTTTGAATTTTACTGCTTATATATTACTTTCTGTATCAAGCTATGTTTCCCTAATTAAAGTTTTTATTGAATCAAAACCTCATTGGAATATCTCTTGACTTTCACTCAGATGCAGAATCACACTTAATTTTCGAGGTTTTATGATTGAATAAGCTTCTCTACTTATAAAAAATTTATACAAATGCCCTTGAAAAAAATTTTTTGATATGCCCACATGATAAATTTATAATATAAAAATATTCCTTATGTAAAATAGCCCGGTTTATATTACAAGTTATCGAGCTCAAACCTTACAAAATTGTAATATTTAGTGAAGAAAATTTGATTCAAAAAATATTTACCTCGTATAAAAACAACAATTCTCATAACAATTATGAAGAAAAAACAAAAGAAAATTTCTTTATGAAAAGGAGAATTTAATTAAATACTATGTACGATTTCATATAGATTTACCGAAGTAATCCTTAAAAAATCTATGTTTACCTAATTTATATACTTTCAGTGATTAATTAGCAAAAACTTTCTATTTCAGAAAAAAAATTCTTTAGTATAAACTTCTAAAAATAATATTTATTAGTATGAACAGAAAGCTAAAATAAATTTTACAATCTAAAATATTAGAATAGATTTTAATGATAAAGAAAAACTGTTTGCATATGTACATTTTTCAAATATATTTTAGTTTGAAAAAAGTAGTTAAAATGACTAAAAAAAAGTAGTCGGAGATATAATTTCAAAATTTAGGAATTTCCATGAAGCTAAAAAATTTGATCAAGAATATCATTATTGTACTTACTCAACGTACTTTTAAAAAATAAATCATAAATTGAATTTGATTTATGTATATTACTATCAACCCCTTAGTGACTCTTTATAAGTTATTCCATTAGAAACCCGCCAAAATTTTTCAATTCTTCCCACACACAACCCGCATGACTGTTATTATATTGATCCATCCCTCTTCCATGTTCACTTTTTCGCCGAAACTCCCCCGCACTTTGCGGACAACATTGCACCAGTCGTCTGCACGATAATGAAAGCGCCATGAAAATGCTTCATTTTCAAAGGGACTCAACCAATCTTATAGCAACATTATCGAGTTTTTTACTTCCTTGTACCATGTGAAGGAAGCATTTCAGTCGCGAACTTATGCAAACGAGCTTATGTTCGAACTTAACTAAACCGAATGGGAATTTTATGTGTTACTTTGATACTTAAAAACTGAAAAATGCTTTTGCAGTATGTATAATTTAAGTACATTGAACTGAAGTGAAATTCAAGATTCAGAATTTTGCGTCTCAATGCAGTTACACCAAAAAACAATTGCATCGAAAAGCAATCCGTGTTTCTACTTATAAAAGTACTGCAAAATATTTATGACTGCAGTGGTTTCAAAAAATCTGATTATAAATTAAATTACTGATTTTAAAAAATTTCATTTTACATTTAATTATTCATTTTGAGTTACATGTAACATAAAATGTTTAAAAATAATTTTAGAGCAAAAAAAAAAAAAAAAATGAGAAAAAATTTGGGAACCATAAATATTTCATTAGTTTCATATTTCCTGATCAGTATCTATCACGGTCATTTGAAAGAATTTATAAATCTGGTTATATAAATTTTATTTTGTGTAAATCACCTGTAACCTCCGAACAAATACACATCACTATGTACAATGTGTGATACAAGTCTGCTTTATAAATATGGATATGTGTATCTGATCGCAACATATACCTGTATGTTGAAAGACTCAAGTACATCTTTTAGCATAAGATTGGAAAGATCATTAGAAGAAATCTAATATGTTAGGAAATGAAACTATAATAATACGCATAAATTATAATTGAACATGTACTTGAATACCTTTCTACGTTTATAAAATAGCAAGCAATAAAAATGAGGAATCTCCCTTTGAAAATGAAGCACATATGATAAAAATAGTACTAATACAGGCGTTCCCTCTTAATGAAATATTGGTTAAAAGAATACCCGCTTCATGTAATAAAATTTCAATGTACCAAACCGTAGTAAATTTTCCAATGCGGTACCGAATTATGCAATATACACGCTTATTAGAATATTTTTTGTGGCAAACTGAATCTTCTATTAATAAATATTTAAACAATTAATAAATATTTAAACAGATAAACTTTTAGAATTAAAGGGTCTGATCAGCGAAAACTAAGGCAAAACTTAACTTCGGTTATTCCATCAACTGTACATGATAGAAAAAAGGAATAACTCATCATTTGAAAATGCATGTCATTTATCACCACCATACCTCAATCACCCTTATTAAATCATCGCATCGCAGATCTGCCAAATTTTCAATTTAGACACCCTTTTCCCCACCCCCAGCCAGAGTTTTATATTGATCCCTCTCTCTCCCCCGCTCATTTCTTCGGCGAAACGCCCCCGCATTTTGCGGGCAACACCGTCGCCTCTCATCTGCATGATAATGAAAACCTCATTAAACGCTTCAAGTGTCACAGGGACTTATCCAATTTTACGGACAAAGTTCTTATATACATTAGTCTGGAGTTTCGAGGTGAATCAGGATGAATAATCCGTAGTGTGAAGGATCGGAGATTTATATCAGAATTATATGCTTGTAAGAGACACGCGTTCTTTTAAAAAAATGTGTTTAGCAGTGAGGAATTATGAAATCATTTTGCAAAAGAGAATTATAACTCGTTCATTTTCGTATATTGTGCAGGAAATGTATGATTGCTTTTGATGAATGAAGCATTAATAAATTTAAAAAAAAAACTGTAGTGTATAATGTATACGTAAAAATAAATGTATGTGTATTTTAAGATTTAAAATACGCCCCAATTTCTTTTATTTAAATATAGAGTAATGTATAATAATTAAAGATATAGAATAAATTAGATAATATAGAATAAATAAATAAATAAATGTAGAATAAATAAATAAATAAGCTATTTATTGTAGAATAAATAAATAAATGTAGAATTGATGATGACAGTTACACAAATTTATCAAAATTATCTGCCTGTATAGATAGGGGAAGGTGGTGTACCTTGGAGATATGTGTACCTTGGAGGCACATTGATTGTTCAGCCACCAGGAGAGATAAATTTAAACTAAAATATTAGTTGCATATATTTATTACTAGAGAGCTCATGGGAAGTTGTTCTATGACTGATTAACACGCGTGTTGCTGATGTAAAAACAAAAGTTTGTTTTTAGCATCAAAAATTTACATTTCAAGGACATATTATTTTTCTTCCATAACTGTAAGCATTAAATTTTGTTTTGAACTAATAATCACAAGTACAAAAGCATGTTTTCAGCTACATTTATATGTATTTGAAAATGGTTAACTCTTAAGATAATAAGGTATGACAGCTATTTTGTAAAACACTTGTTTGTAGTGTACCTTGGAGGTAGCTAATGTTGTGTACCTTGGAGGTACCACCAAGGTACACTTCCAAAATTTATTAACAATTATGAGTAAAAGTGTTTAGAAAGTATTTCTTTACTTTAATAACCAAAGTGCTGGTCAAATAGGCCTAAGTCTAAATGTAGGACTGGTTAAATTCCTGAAGTTGTAAACCTAAATATAAATTCAAAAGCAAAGTTATTTGAGCTGAGTATTAGACAGTAAATAAATATTTTAATAAATATATTACTAATTATTTATGTATTATTGTTCCATGAATTATATTTTTAACACTTTGCATTTTTAGAAAAATTTGCACTTTGCATTTTTGAAAAATTATCATTTGGCATAAGTTTAGATCACCTGAATGTGGAATATAATTAAATGGGTTACACATAAAAGAGAAGATATTAAACAGTGGTTATTTTTATTTGACTAAACTTTATTTTATGCCTCAACTATTCCAACTTTATTATTTTAGTTATAAGAACAATCTTATGTTTTAAAAACTGTAAATTTAAAACTAATTAGATTAATATTAGCCCAAAGTAGGCCTATGCAAATTCAGATTACTGTAAACAAATAATAAACTAACTTTTCTTCATGCTGTGTAGTACTCCATCTGTTAAAAATAAATACCCCCAAGGTACACCACTGGTGGTGTACCTTGGCTGTATTTTAAATAATTAAAAATGAGTATAGAAATGTATTTGGATATTTTATAAAAATATATGTAACTCCTGATATCCTTAAATTTATGGGAAAAAAATGTTTTACGGATCTTTTCCAAACTTTTTTTTTGTAAAAAATCAAAGTTTGAAAATACCTCCAAGATACACCAATTTCCCCTACGTTCTTTTTAAAAGTGTATTTAACGATGACGAATTATGAAATAATTTTGCAAAAGAGAGTATGACTTGTTCGTTTTTGTATATTGTGCAATAAATGTATGGTTGTTTTTGATGAATGAAGTGTTAATACAGTTTTAAATTAAGTATAGTGGAACATATTTATTTCAAAACAAATTTTTGTGTGCTTATATAATTTAAAATTTAAATAATGCCTCAAAATATTTTTATTATGGAGTACGTAGAATAAATAATTAATTTTTTAATGAAGTATAAATAAATAAATGTAAAATTAATGATAAAAATTTATAATTTATCAAAATTAACTGCTTGTAAAGATGCTTTCTTTTAAAAAAATGTGTCAGTGAAGAGTTATGTAATCATTTTTCGAAAGGGAAAATAAATTATTTGCTTTCGTATACTGTGCAAGAAATGTACGATTATGTTTCATGAATGAAGTGTTAGTGAATTTTTAAATACTTTTAGTGTAACATATTTATTTAAGAGAAAATGTATGTATGTTTTTAAAATTTAAGTTTTAAATAATGTCTCAAAATATTTTTATTTGAATAAGAGCAATGTAGAATGAATTCCATTAATTAAGAATGGTAATTTTATAATTTTAGCAACAATTACATATTCTTGAAGCACATCACTTATGTGACATTTATTAGTGCTCATTACCTTTAAACGTGTATTGATAATATGGAAATTCAACATGAAAATCATTTAATGTTTTAAAATTCACTTTCATATTTTTATTTTATAAATACTGATGTCTAAATTTACTGTCCTATTGTGTATATTTTTTGCAAAAATCGTCTGTAATTGACATTCTAATACCTATCACAATTTTCATATGTCATACATATACTTAAAAAATAATGTATACCTTATCAACATGCTCATCTTCATAACCAAAGTCCAAATTATTTATTCACACTGTAAAAGCTAGGTTAAAAGTCGCTCTCGTAATATAATATACTTTAAAAAACTTTTCAGATATTTTTACATATTAGTTTTTAACAGTAAAATATAGGAAAAAGTAAAATTTGCACTTTGCATGCAAACATTTTTGAACCAGTATCATATAAATGTGTCTGCATCAAAATTATTCCTGTATGTAAAGCTTGACCTAATTCCATACCTGTATGTAACCAATTGTGTACAATTGAATCAGACAGGTGTCGCAGAATTTATCACTGTATGAGCTGATTAGAGACACACCATCCCTCTCCTGGATCTGTGTAAATTAGACGGTATGTAACATAACAATGGACTCCAATCGTCAATCGGATTTACTGTTAAAGCTATAAATCTCGGGGGTAAGTTAAATTACTATACACAATGCAAAGCATATTTCTTGTGTGCGGAAAAATTAATATCCTGTTGTTATGAAAATATGTAAATTCATCGAAATGTTAGGCATGGTTTAATGGCGATTATGATTCGTTAAATATAATTAAAGAACGTGCATTCAAATAAAACAACTTCTCTTGACCGTAAGAAGATGTTACAAAATACATACCAGGAATAACTTTGTATGAAGATTGAATTTTAAATTTATCAGTGTTCCACTAATTTCATTTGAGTGATAATTTGACCATAGTGAAAAGTAGATTTTCGATGAGAGAATACAATTTTACAATTTTATTAGAGAAAATTAGTAAAAGTAGAATGTGTATGTTAATGGTGTGCATAGAGAAAATAAATGAAACATTGGAAGAAAATTGATAGGAATAAATCGCTTAATTCTATCAAACATTTTTTTAAAATTTGTGTAAGAAATCCCTGTGTGCACATACAGTAAAATAAATGATGCTGTGCTATTTATAGTAGAATATAGAACATGTGTACTGCGAAAAAAAATCTAAAAAAATTAGTAACATTTTTGACATTTTTTTTCTAAAACATTGCACTTCGGGTGAGACGCCGCTCCTGTCATAAGAACTTAATGAAATGATAAATAAAAAATATTAAAATAAATGTTCACATCTGGATTATAATTACCTATGCAATAATAAAAGAAACTAAATGAGCTCAAAGAAGCGTATTAGTAGGTTTAAATAAATATAAGTCTGCCGACAGAATTCACTATTAAAACTAAATACTATTTTTTTAATTTTATTTTTATTTTTATTTCATCAACAGCGTAACATAAGTGTATCTGGTAGGGAAAAAGAAGAAAAAAATAGCGTTTTTTTTGTTTTGTTTGTTTTAACGTTATTTTATTCTTTTATAAAATGTGGGCGTTTCTAATAAAATCAGTAAATAAATAAAAATTTATCTGGTTTTCAAGAATAATATTTCATTTAGGCCAGATTAAAATGCAAATTTACTACATTTACAATTAACGACTAATAATATGCCCAACTTGGTGAGTCTGCGCAAAGTTAAAGGGGAAAAAAAGTTAATAACACTTAATCAAATCCAGCAAATAAACTCTTATAACTTAATTTCAGTAGTATAAAAAATAGGATACGGAGAAATAAAAGTTTACCAAAAGCGGCGCTTATCTCAAAATAAGGATTGCATAGTTACAGCTAAGCATCGAAAGGGATTCCTGCTATACACTAGTTAACGAAATCTCATTGAACACCTATAATTCGCGTGTGACTGCTATCAATCAACAATTAGAAGAAATACAGGGGTTGCGGAATCTGCCCCAGATGCGGCGACTCTCCCGGAATTACCCTATATAAATAAATAAAAACATAGATTCAAAAGTCTTGTAAGGTTTTCTTTTCCACAATTACGAAATTTAAATTCCGTGGCATCTATAAAATCTATGCATTCATTTGAGAACTAAGAATGTAAAAAAAAAAAAAAACCAATCGTGACTGACTCCACTTGACTATCTGATTCTTTGATCATTGTCAAGCGTTTAAATAAATTTGAATCGGCGTATGATTCAGCAAAAAAGAAAACTGAAAACTACACAAAGTTGTTTGAAGATTTTGCACTCGATCTTCATAGTTTATTATTCCATTAATGTAATATATTTTAAAAAATAATTTTGTGCATTTCACCAGAGTCGGATCAACTACGCGATTGTCTGGATGATTTTTGAAGTACGAATATTCTAATTGGATATAAAGTTCATATAACACATCTGAAAAACTTATCTCTCATATAATGCTAAATGTGAACTTTTTTTTTTCAAATGGAGGACCTTAACAATGCCTTGGAAACAATTAAAGTTTTCAGATTAAAAGTAGTATTTCACGAAAACTGCTAATGTTTACGACAATATTACTGAAGAAAAAAGTTAAATGTACAATAATTCAATAACAGCACGATACACACACATGACATGATAAATTCTAAACACACCAAAATTAATACCATTCTATAATATATATATAACGGATTTGAGCTCCATTGAACGCATATTTAGGGGCCATCGGGTTCATTCAAATACTAACACACACAAATATAAATACATTACCGTAAAAATAGCATAAATGAACTCAGAATACCTCAATACGTGTAAATATATCAAAATGGTATAGATGAATTTCTTCAACTGCATCATTAAAATACGTCCCTACATGGTAAATTTTCCGAAGTTAAACATAACTAAAACAGTGGAATTACATAAGAATAACATACATTTGCATTAAATTCTTATTTTCAAGATGTATAAATTGTAGTTAATAAAAGAAAAATGGTTGTCTAAGAACTGAAAAGGAACACAATCATTTCGATAGAAAACACTAGTAATATCATTGCAATTATTACTACACAAATAAAACCCTTTTTAATGCAAAATTTTTTCAGAAATTTAGTAAAATTGTATAACATTTTGTGCGCCATTTCTGTATGAAATTATATCATTTTCTAACTTACATATACTACTACTGATATACATTTACTAATACTAACGCACATATACTAATTAAATGTTATTTTTATCCTCGCTATTATATCCCCATAGACACACTTACATCGACGATTGATCCTGTTACGCAATGCTTATATTAGTATAACGTTAAAAAATAAAGAGGAATTTCAAATTTTTGCTGGAATGTGTTCATCCTAAAATTTGAAGTTCTCTGACTTCGCATCATGAAAACTAAAAAAGTTATCATGAAAACTTTTTTAGCAGAAATATAAATTTTATATGGAACTCGTATTAAATTTTAAAATTACTGATCTTTACCATAATTTTTCTTTCATCAAATAAAAATCTGCTTTTTGATGAGACAAATTTGAGTCTTTTTACTGTTCCATGTTAATAATTTAAAAAATGAAGTCCTTAATTTCTAGTAAAGTCTGGGGATCATATCACAAGTGAAATAATTATGTTAGCATTTATTATTTTTAAAAATAAGCATCAAATTAATCAAAAATTGAATCCTCATTTCGTTACAAAAAAGAAACGCCCACACAGTTTAAGAAAAATTCGTAATTCTACGCTTTTAACATAAAATTCTATAAGGGATTATTCATGCAGCAATGATTTTGTTTTATAATTTATTTTTTTAATTTGATCTTATTTTAAGTGGAATTTTACTCTCATGATGATGGTTTCCCTTTAATGAACATGTTTGCACGGATTATTATTTCCCAGAATTCTCATTTACTCCAGTAAGGACTTATAAAATATAAATTTTTTTCACAGTATTCATTGAAATAAAGAATATGTACTTAAAGTTAAGTCAGAAAAATGTCATTTTTTCCGCAAACCTTATAACCTTTTATTGAATAATTTTAATGAAACATATAATATGTACTTCGAAATACAATTAAATTTGTATTTGCATTTTTAATAACATTTGGTTTGCCTAGAAACATCAAAACAAAATAAGCATGTAAGAAGTTAAGAAATTCACATATTCTTGAATAAGAATTCTCGAAAGAGTCCACATTAACACAACAATCTCGTGATTTTAAAAGTGGCACCATTTTTAAGGATTTTTACAAACTTTATTTTTGCACCATGAGAAATAAAAATAATTTAAAAACTGGAGCACTTCATATTTTAAATACGAACAACAGTTCTACGTTTTAAAAGAGCATCATAATCCATGCGCAGCCCCTATTCTTCTTCCTTGTTCCATTAAATCGTAAAGTAGATCATTAGTCATAAGTGTGTCGTTTTTTTATTCCTTGTTCCATAAAATATTTCCGTGGAATTGAAATCTATATTAAAATTGGGGGGTAAAATGTTTGTGGGAGGGGGGGGGGCATTCACGGAAAAACGTAGAAAAATGTAATTTCTGTTTCTTTTATATTTTTAACATTTTATTTTCTTAATGTACAAAAAAGCCCATCCCTAATTCTATTAAGTTGATCATATTGAAAAAAATGCTCATTACTAAATATATCTTGAAATTTCAAGACTTTAAATGCTATCATGCTGTGAAAAAATTCAGTTTAAAGGCGTCGCATGTTAAAGGCGGTCAATACCGTTAAAATATTGAAAAGCCTTTTTACAAAATTTATATTGATCAGATCATTTAAAAATTTTTCTCTGTTATACAAGGTACGTCAAATTTCATTTTAAGTAAAATTCAACAATCGATGTTTTTAATCCATTTTCGCCATTTGAAGGGTACCAAGTTCCCTTAAATAATGTATTCTCAAAATATTGCTTCTATTTAGATACCAAACAAATCTTCCCACGGTCTCAAAAAAAGGGCAACACGAATTGAGGTAAAAAAATTCGCTTAGTAGCTCTTTGGTCATTACTGTATCGATCGCACTTCTGTCATTAAGAAAAAAAAAAAAAAAGGAGACGAGAAACCATCCATTATTTTTTACATAGTTATGTATTAACATTATGTACAAGACCTAAAGTTTTGTCATAATTACATCGGCAATTATGCATACTAAAGATAAAACTAAATCTTAGTTCCTATTCTACGATTATTTAAAATGTAATTTATTTTAAATCTACAAATCGATTATTCAATATTTATTCCGAGGATGAGTTTAAAATAATTTCTCCCGCAAACACAAAAGAAAAAGTTTATACTAGCAAAACCCAATTTCCCGCGATTACGAAAAAGACTTGAAAACAGGCAAAAATAAAAGAAAGTAGGCAGCACATAACATCCATACAATGGATCTGAAACTCCTGATCCGACAGCTCCCACATTACCCCCCCACTCTTGCAATCAGTGAAAGCCTGTAGTCAAGGAAACAGGATTAAAAGAAGGAAATCCCATCCCTTGTAATACGTGTGGGCGAAATTTACGCCCAGTTTTCCACGCAGAACGTGACATCTTCCGAGAAGTTCTTTCACAAAAATTTTCAAGCATCTTTTGCACTCCCCCGATCCCGAAAACCCTTGTCCCGCAGCGGAAAAATTGAGGGCGCCACTGAAGCCATCCCAGACCATAAGTCCCGATAACTGTTAGCAGTCTATTTCGAGTCTGTGCGCCAAAAGAGGTGGTTTCGCCTGGAAAGTTTCTCCCCCAGTGAAAGCTCAGCTAGAGATCTCTGCTCGTTAGAGTTGCGCCGTGAGGGATTTTTTCCCCGTTTTCTCCCCCATTTGAAAAAGAATTATTTTACCTGGCGATTGCTTCCAGTGTGATGACAATAAAAACCGGGAGCACTAAATGATATCAAAATTGGAAACGTAATTAGTTGAAATCAACTTTGTGTCAGGGAAAGGAAAAAAATTGAGAGATTGATTTCATAGAAAACTTTTTATTCCCAAGTTCAAGCTCTGTCCGCAATTAATCAAGATCCCAAGGAATTACTTATAAAAATATGATCATCGCCTTACGCTGGAGAATATTTATAAAATGAGAAGTTTTAGAAAGTTTGTAAAATATCCTTTTGGGTAAAAAAGATATCACGAGAGTTTTTTTTTAAACCGGAAAACTTTTTGATATCGCTGCCCCTGCATGCCGAAAAATATGGAAACGAAAGTTGTGAAAAGTTCTGCAAATCTTTAAAGGTAACATACAATTATCTATCAGCACCAGAAAAAGAAAAATATTTACTTTCGAAAGTGATTTTCCTGCAGCTTGAATGATCTTAAAAGTAATACTGCTACTTTACATCATACTCCTTAGCATAAAATCATATATAATATTTCAAAATAAGTTTCTAACCCCGAGAAATGAGAGCAATGTTGAAACAACAACTGAAGTAAAATAAATATTAAGGGCATATAAAGTTTTGTTTTGAGAAAAATTAAAATGAACCGAAATTTTGTGTGTAAATTAATAACAGCATTTTAAAATTAAAACATTAAAGACAGAACTCATTTTAAATAGTTATTTAATTAATCTTTAATGCCCTTAATACTGTTTTAATCAAATTTGTATGAAAAATGATAAATTCTGTGTATTTAAGTTGTTTATAGAAAAGCTGTTAAATTAAAAATTAGCTATATAATTAGAGTAAAAATTTAGCTGTTTAGAATATTTCTGCCACATTTTCTGTAATATTAATTAGCAGTGCATTAATAAGTATGTTCTATTAGAGTAAAACAAACTGTCAATAATCGCTTAAAAGATTATTTAGCATTTATTTCACTTCAAGTGTTGATTCAATCATTAGAGTCTTGAAAGTAGGTCAAAGTATTTTTGTAAACTTGCAAAGATAATGAGATTAAAAAATAAGAATAATATGCAGTTTTGGACCCATACGAAATAATCTGAATCCCTGATCTACACCGGTATTTGTAAAACCCCTTTAATACATAATCTATTTTATCCAAGAAAATTTTGATGGGGAAAAATAATAAAACTAGCAATTTACACAAATAGAATTATAAAATACGAATTACAAACTTTGCTCAAAGACGCAAAATATAAATTAAATAAAATAGCAAATGGGATCAAATGGTAGAATTATTCTAGTCCATTGTAGAGGAGGTCACATTTGTAGAAAAGAAATCCTAAATCTTTTTTCAGTTTACAACAAAATTGTTAAAACTTCAAAATAAAAGATTCACATTAACTGAAATTTTAAAAAAATGCTTTCTTTTTATCCGTATTGAATATTGAAAGTTAAGTGATAGAAAGACCTTGATGTAAACATTAATACAAATTTGTATTCAATTATAGATATTTATCTAATTATTATAAGCATTTTTAAAAAATTGTTGAGGCATTTATGCTAAGTTTCTTTATAAATTAATTTTTACTGTAATTACTTTAACATATGCCAAATAAATTTCTGTTAGTACCTATATACTGTGCCTTAACAAAGAAGGATAGAACAAACTTAGAAGTGTCATACAAAAAATATCACAGGTCTAGAAATTTGTGTAGAAAAGTAGATGACATATTTTTAACAATATATGCTTAGCAATAAATTCTTTTAAAATTTTAAAATTCAAATTTACCGATCATCATTAATTGTAGAAAAATTCTCTTTTCTAAGGTAAAACTAGATATCAGAATTATATCACTAATTAATAAGAGCACTTGTAATTCAATATCACTGTTGATCTTTGAACATTTTCCAATTTTTGTAGATATAATTAGCTGTACTGTAATTGATAGGTGTAAACTAGAAAAAGAAAGGAGAAATGATATGAAAATGCGACTATGGCGTCAATGTCGTAGAATATTTCAGTAAACAGAGTTGAAATATTTTACGTAAAAAAAAAACAAAACTTTTTATTTTGAAGAAAAATTCACTTTTTCACGTATATAGTTGCTATAGTTAAGATATTTGCTATAAGTAAATAAATGTATAAAACCCTCTACCAATATTTAATATGACCCCATGTAATTTTTACTAATGTCTTTTATTTGAGAATCCTTCTCTTTACATGTTAAAGACCTTACATACCAAACCCATAAAACAATTTCCTGTATTAGAATGTACTGTACACATAAAATAGGCAAATTTCCTTGTGGATCATTTATACGATGAGAATTGCTGTATTTTCTACGTAGAAAATATATCACATATAAAAATAGTTAAATAACTAAAGATAAGTTTAAAAAGACTGCAAATTCTCTGTCTGTAACTGCTTAATTTTATTGCTTTATCCAAACATTTTATTCAAGAATTGTGAAATGGTTAATGTCTCAAGCCCATACGCTGTACACAAAAATATATTATATATCCTCTTCTTTTTATATAAATGACTGTAATAAATCAAAGAAGAACCTAGTTAATGCTTCAAAAAGAGCCCAGATAAATTTCAGACTCTAATCTTTTAAAAAATCTATTGGAATCAGAGCTTTTGAATGCACGATAATACTGTCATATATGAGCTTATATCCGCAAAAAGTGGACGCCCTTGATTTGGATTTTGATTCGGTGAAAAAAATCACCAAGATTCCACCACCGCCACCGCTGAGGTGTTCGAACGCTGCGTACCAACCTTCATGCCCACCCCCTTTGTTATCACCTTCCGCCATGTTGGATTTGGAGTGCGTAAAGAGGCATTGCAGCAGCAGCGAATCGCACGTGACCATGGAGATAACGAACTTACCCCTTTCGTGCGATCAGAGAGGTGACAAAGACGATCACCATCACGACGGGCCACGCTTCGATGCCCCCAAGATATTTTATTGGTGGTCCTGGACACTCGGACTTACGGATTTGTTGGAGGATCCGCCGAGGAAAGATGCTGCGTACTGCTTCCTCCGTCCGATAATGAAGACCTTAGTGGTTGTCATCTTGCATGTATTCGCTGTTCATTATGTTATACTGCTAGGGTCCCCCAACCGAAGTGGACATTTATGGTTCACTTTGGTAGTGTCTGTCGATGCGGTGACAACCGTCATACCAATGGACTTGCTGTTACTGAAGGTGAAAAGGGTGCGCAAACTGACCTGCAAGCTACAAACTCTGCATTTTGAGAAAGCAGCGTCAGAGACTAAAAAATACCGCTGGGAAACATTTACCGTTGTAATCACGATACTATTTTTGGTTTTCTACGTCGTAGCACTGTCGATCATTATCCAATCTTGGGACATTCACCATATGCTTGAAGCACATCTTCCTTACGTGCAGCCCGTATGCATGACAGAACTATGTGCGTACAATGTCGTGCTTCTGGTCTGGGGCACGCACGTCATGGTCATCTGGGGCGTGAAAGCATTTCTAGTCTTATTTTTCTGCTTTATATGCACGAACTGTCAGTTCCAGTTCGAATGCCTGAACAAAAGCTTGATACTGATGAAAGGCAAGGCCGACAAGGTAGACGCCGGCGTCATTCACGATTTAGCCGTAGATCACAACACCCTCTGCGAACTGGTTTTCGAAGCCGACCAGCTGTTCAACTCGTCTATTTTCATCTGGTTTTCCTTTGTGCTACTGGTCATCTGCGTCGAAGTCAACAGCTTCTTGAGGCAGGAGAAAGGTCTAATATCCAGCGGCGGAACGGTCATCATGGTCTTGGATTTCCTCTACGCCATAGCCATAGTGGTCTTCATTGTCATAGGTGGCTGTCGCGTTGCTGAAGTAGCCCTTCAGACCATACCGTACATCGTTAACTTTGCGAGGTCGAAAGAGATGCCGAGTCAGTGCGTCTACAACGAAGTACAGCTTATCATCAACCGCGTGACAGTGTTCCCTGTGACTTTTACCGTTGGAAAGTTTTTCTATATCACTCGTAGCATACTCATAACATTGGTGAGTGCTTTGTGCACATATATCATTGTCCTGGTGCAAATGAGTCCGCAGGTAATGGAGAGCCTAAACTCAGGCTCATGAAACATTTCTTTATGTCAGCTGTGTTTTATGATTTCTTCCATTTGTGTAATGAGTCCGTTCTCTTATTTTATGAAACAATAGATGTGAACTTTCATATGAACAATAGCCGAACACTTTTAAAATGCCTGTATCCAAAACTACTAATGTCAAATTATGCGGTGGTCTGTGCTCATATTGACTCTACGTAGAGAAATAAATATTTAAGAAGGCGCCATGGGTTTTTGTTTCGAGTTTTTGTTTTGAGTACAGATTTATAATATTTCTTTTCAAAGCTCTTACGATGGAATTAAATGTAAGTATTGCTTTCATATCTTCTTTATAATAAAATATTCATTTATAAAATTTTAGAAACGAAATAGGGTTTCTCTTTAAATTATCAGAATATATGTTTACATATATCAACAGCATGCATTTTAGTAGACTTACAGCTGTTAACGGTAAATTTAAACAAATTAGAAATTTATAACGAATATCGAAAGCTGTTTGTAACTGTTTGTGAATGATACGGAAATCAAATGTACATTTTACTGAATATATTAAATACTATATAAGTAAAAATGATATTCTGTTTTACAAAAATGTAAATTGTTAGCAAGACTTTGAAATTAAGAATTAAATGAATACAGAATTTTATGCACTTAAGATTTTAGCTAGTTTAATATTTTAATAAATTATTTTAGATGCTTATGCAAAATTTTAGCATTTTGAAATAGCTATTTAGTTCATTACTAATAAATGTTTATTTACTACTAATTCAATAAGAAGCAAATGATGTTTCAGAGAGATTTCACGAAAAATATAGGGTTTTCGGGGTTTACTTTTCAAGTAGAAAGTTGAAACTGAAAAATTCCTCCGATAAAAAACGAAGGTAAAAAATTTCATTTCAAATTTAACCATTTTCTCAGTGATATAACTAATAGATTCCTTTTTTACTTGATGTTTCCTTTGTATTTCTATTTTAGAAGAAAAAATGTAATTTCGCTTTGTGTATCATAGTTTAAAAATAAATTTAAGTTAGAAACTGATAATATGTTATATATAAAAGGACGATTAAGCGACATTTAAGGTATTTATATACTTAAAGAACTTAAATATTCTTCAAACTTCCCCTAAATTTATTCGTTTGCAGTTGTTTTAATTTTGATTAGATTATAGGCCATATCAGTTTAGTTAAAAATATCTCATTTAAAATGGATTCATAAATAATAAGGGTTACTATGGCATCGGCATGAACAAAATGTCTTGAGTATAGGATGTTATCTTTCACTTCGTAACGAATAAAGCATTTTATGAAAGTAGTTGTAATATTTTATGACAATTTGAGAAAAATAGTATAATGTACGGCACATTTTTTTATTTATAAGAAATATTCTACTAAGAATATCATTAAAACTTAAATATTATTAGAATGGTTGATAAAAATAGTAACTTTGCTCACTAAAGTGCATGTTGATTTGTTCCTAAACTATTTATTTGGTTGATTTTTAGCTCAATTTTTACAATAAAAAATTTATTTAAAAATCGTGAGAGTTCTAATTACTTGAACTTTTTGTTTGCTACCAACATGTGGTCTACCTAATAGTATGCTTATAATTTCAACGACTAAGGTGACGCATAAGTAAAAATTAAGGAAAACCTATTGTATATGTTTTCTGATCTGCATTGAAATAAACAAATCAAAATCGGAACTAAAATTATAAACTGGTATTGATTTAAAAAGTATTCAGAAAAGGAATACGAAGAGTGACAACTTAAACTTATCATTAAAGATGTAGGCATCAAGAATATCTTATGAATCGAATACACATATTTACGATACATTATTGAGGTGACTGGAGTTTTGAAAAGTTTTATATATAATATGGTTTATTTTATCTACATATATTTTTAAAATTCATAAAAGATTGCGAAGAATATGAATTTTTAATTTCTTTAGTCACTGGCAGTTTCGATTACAAATAATATTCATTTCTTCATAAAATATAAACGTAAGAAGCAGAAAAATAATATTCATTTGATAGTAAATTTCGCAATTTATTTTCGTCTCCTAGATATATGCAGTATTTGATATATGAAAACACATCATAATGATGCATCATTAAAATTTAATTAAAATTCAAAAATCTACCTGTCTTTTGATGTTTGGCATTAACTTGCAGTCAGATGCATTTTTGATATCTGTAAACAAATTTTTTGAAGATATGCAGAAACACTATAAAAAAATCTAACCTACAAAACCTATACCAACTGGAAAAAAAAACCTAAGCTACATTTAAAATTCCTTACAATTAACAATTCTTCAATTTAAAAAAAATCTAGAGAAATTAATATTTTACTAGGTTTCCAGAAAAAAAAATATTGAGTAAAGTAAATCTATCGATACAACTTATTTGGCAAATATTACTTGAGAAAAGGCGGATAGTCATCATCCAGAAAACGGATATTCATATAAAAAATAATA
The DNA here is from genome assembly GCA_038373885.1 of Cheiracanthium punctorium. Taxonomy (NCBI): domain Eukaryota; kingdom Metazoa; phylum Arthropoda; class Arachnida; order Araneae; family Cheiracanthiidae; genus Cheiracanthium; species Cheiracanthium punctorium. Next base: position 627,317 of record JAWZYV010012030.1, read on the forward strand.
AATTACAAATAGCCCTTCAATTTGTTTCCATTTGTTCCATTTGTTTTCCCAAGTTAATTTCAATTTATCTTTATATGTATATTCTTAAAAATGTGACCATAATATCTCCCAAAAATATATAACCTTGAAATTTCACCCACTTATTAAATCCGAGTGTCAGAATCAAGTTGCTGAAACCAAGTTAAGGGGTCAGGTACCTTTGAGCGACTAAAACCTCGACGAAAATTGACCATGACTTCATTTGCAATAGCTTAGCAAGTAATAAGTTTCTAAACTTGCAATTTTTACCAGTTATTTAGAAAGCTTTTATTAGCCTATTACAGCTCTTGGATTAGTTCTACACATTAAATTAAATTTTTTATAACTAAAAATATTAGAGTTCTATTTTCCCTTTCATGTAGCCTTGCGCGCAGCTTTTCATGGAAAACATGCATCACAATATCATAAAAAATTTTATGGATATATTAAAGTAGTTTATTATTAAAATGACGAAAAATAATTTTTCTGAGACTCTTCTTTCCTTAAAAATAAAGAATAATTGCAATTTTTATAACAATCAATTGCATAATTATTCAGATAAATACAAAAAAAATAATATTCCATGTATTCCAACAAAATTATTTTTCGTCATTTTAATAATAAGCTACTTTTCTACGTCTATAACAGTTTTTATGTTAATACGATGCATATTTTCCACGAAAAGCTGCGCGCAAGACTAAATAACGTGAAAAATAGAACTCTAATATGTTTAGTTATAAAAAATTTAATTTAATGAATAGAACTATTACAAGAGCTTTAAAACGCTAATAAAAGCTTTCTAAATAACTGGTAAAAATTGCAAGATTACAAAATTAATACTTGCAGAGCTATTGCAAATGAAGTTATGGTCAATTTTCGTCGAGATTTTCAACGCTCAAAGGTACCTGACCCTTTAAAAGCTTCCAATTTTTTTTATCAGTTCGAGCGATTTCAGACGAAAATATTGTCTCCATTATGTTATTGTTCTCAATTTTTATACTTGAGCCAGAATATTTCGATTTTTTTTATCTGGGTCTTTGAAAGTTCTTTAAAAAGAATACCTAAAACTAAATAACTTAAAAAATGGTAGCTTAAAATAAAATTCTTTTTAATAAGTGATTATAGTGTTCCATACTCATTTTGTGCATGAATTTTTTTTCCATATAATCTCTTTTATTTAAATAAATATAGGGAAACTAGAAGTCAATGTCCATTCTGGAGGCAATTACAAAGGACGCTAGAAAAAAAAATTGACGAAACTATGCCTACATTCAATATATTTAATCTTCGTCAAATTAAATAAATAACTTCATATACAATTTTTAACACAGAGCCAAATCGAATTTAATGATTTTCTGGAAACGTACGGAAACTTTTCCATTCAACGATTTCGTTTTGTGTACACAGCCCCTCTTATATCAAAGATGAAAGCAGAGGACACTTTTAATGAAAAAAATTAACTATATTATCTGGAAAAATTATTTTAAACGAATTGGAATAGTGCAATTTTTCCTTAAAAGTGTGATAACCATTATGATAACGTCATTGACAAACAGTTAATTTTGTCACGCAAATATTTCACCTTTTTTAATCTCGAAATAAAATGGAGCTTAAAAGAGCGAAAAATCGCTTGAAAATGAAGGGACGAGCGGACTTTCCGATTTTTAAAGTAGCGCAGCTTGTTTTCTATATTTTTATACATGATTATGAAAAAATTCAAGCGGATCGTACAAACAGTTAGACGTTATTATGCTTTTTGGGCTTAACTTTTTAATCCTTTTAGAGCATTGGTGGTAAAAGTTTTATCTTGGAATGGCTGCCCGGAATTGTTTGAGAGTCAGTGAATCAGGGATAAGCGTAACTGTATAGTAGGATAATTCACATATTACATGCACTTTAGTCACTTAGATTAAGAATGAAAAACTCGAAAATACGGATTCAAACTTAACTTTACGAATAATAAATTTTCAACATAAATATTGATTTTCATAGCATTGACCCTTTGAGGCGCAACCCTTTCCCAATGCTGAAAAAAGGGCAGCCGTTGCCATCGCTCGACTTAACTACCAGCAAGATGGCGGGCGATCGAAACGTTCAGCGTCCCAGCTGCGTCAAAAAATGGGTCTCTAGATCTGTGGCACGCGATGAACGTTTCGATCGTCCGCCATCTTGCTAGTAGTTAAGTCGAGCGATGGCAACGGTTGCCCTTTTTTCAGCATTGGGCCATCTATCCAGCTGCTCTCGCGTTCTTCCATTTTTCGGCAGATGCCCGTGCTGTTAAAAATAATCGTGACCATTTTTTTACGGAAATGACGTGCTAAAAAGTAAAGGATTCTCGTGGAGCTATGTCACCCGCAACTATTTTTATAGAAATCCAATCTATCGTGACTCGCAACAGTCAAAACGTCAAAGTTTGCCGTTGCCATCGCTCGACTTAACTACCAGCAAGATGGCGGGCGATCGAAACGTTCAGCGTCCCAGCTGCGTCAAACAATGGGTCTCTAGATCTGTGGCACGCGATGAACGTTTCGATCGTCCGCCATCTTGCTGGTAGTTAAGTCGAGCGATGGCAACGGTTGCCCTTTTTTCAGCATTGGGCCATCTATCCAGCTGCTCTCGCGTTCTTCCATTTTTCGGCAGATGCCCGTGCTGTTAAAAATAATCGTGACCATTTTTTTACGGAAATGACGTGCTAAAAAGTAAAGGATTCTCGTGGAGCTATGTCGACCCGCAACTATTTTTATAGAAATCCAATCTATCGTGACTCGCAACAGTCAAAACGTCAAAGTTTGGCGTTGCCAGAGCGGCAACACTGCGCGTTAAAGGGTTAAGCTCAAGGATTGTCTATTTACTAGATTGTCGTGTTGACTTCCTGATAGTCAAGTATTAGCCTTTTCAAGTCACCGTACATGCAGCTAATAAAACTGAATCAAATAAGCCATAACAACACTTAAAATAACACTGGTATTAAATGATTAAAACGATAAGCGCATTTATGAAAGAGATAGTTAAATATTAAAAAAAATAGTACGGGGAGTTTCACATGGCACAAAGGATCATCCACCCTCGGTAGAATTACTAGTAGAGTTATACATCGGAATTACGCGATAGATTGGACTGAGCAATAACCGCATAAGTTGAATTCGCGTAAGTCAGGGTATAATTTCTCATTTAATTATGTACGTTCAAATTATTGTTAATTGGTGCCAGAGACTAAAGTAGACAATAATTTAGAATAAAGTGTTTAATAAAATGTTACCTAATACAAATGCATGACAAATGATATTATTAAAATTGTAAATCGAAGTTATATTGGAAGTGAACGAAAAATGAAGCGTAGAAATTTAGAAATCGCGTAACTCTGGGTTTGATTTAAGTCGAGGTATTGCTGTAAATTGTAGAAAAAACTCTGTCGGAATTGAAGCTACTTTTCCATGTTTTGAAATTAAATTTATATGTATATATGTATAATATTTTGTAATACTTTCTCAATTTAAAATTAAATATTACGTCGGATATTGTTCCTATGTCTTATATTATACAAGAAAGATAAATCATATCAAACATATCGATTATAAAACACTTTTCGAATCTGGCTGTTGATCGTCGCCAAACTTGGCGAGATTTTAAAGACAATGTCAAAAGAGCTGCATATTACTATTAATGTAATTTTAATAAACTCAGTAATAGAACTTGAAATGTTACTTCGAATCCTTAAATGGAGAATAACGTCTTGAAAAATATTTACATACTTTTGTAATGTGCTTCAAATAGAGTAAATGTCTCTAAAGTGCCATAGACCGTGATGTAATACGAGGGTTGTAAATTAAATAATGGCAACTTTACCAAGAATACGCAGAAGAGCGGGCATGCTGAAACGGTATGTGATAGCGGTGAGGTGGCGCTGTTGTCGACGTGTAGAGTACAAAAAACAGTGGATCTAGTTAGAAGAGTAGCTGTGGTGTGGCGTTAAAAGTAAAGAGTACCATTTCCATCGCTCTAAAGTATGTTTTCAAAGGGTGATCAGTGGTTGTGGCTTACAATACAGGCTTCCTTTGACAAAAATGCAATAGAATGTTATCGGGGAATACTGGAAGGCTCTGTCGAAAGTGCATTATCGTATAGGACGGTTGCAAGATGGGCTGAACCATTGGGGAGGGGAGGATGTGATCCTTACGCATGCCGTGCCTGTAAGACAAACTGTCGACCCAGACTGTTATTGCCTATTGCCTATTTCTACAGCACCATGCGGCGCATGCGTTCACGTTTATTGCATAAACAACCTCCCTGTCTGTTACATGACAATGATCGTGCTCATGTAAACAGTGTCGCTCCTATAGCAACTGTGGCAGTGAGAAATTTTGGAACACCCTCCATAATCCCTACTCACCTGTCATGAGTTCTTGTGACTTCGATCTGTTTCCGAAGTTAAAGGAACCCCACTGAGGCATTCGTTTCAAGACAAAGCATCTGTATTCCGCGGAGTAGGGCGCTTTGCCGCTGAAATCAACAATCAGCACTTTGCCATTGTTCTCCAACGCCTTCCTGGTATTTGGCAAAAGGTTATAAACTTGCTGGTGATTACGCAAAAGGATTATAATGCAATCGTACTTGTAAGCTCATTAAAATTTGATTTACACCTGTGTTGCCATTACTTAATTTACAGCCCTCGAATTTATTTTGAGTACTCTTGCAGAACTTTAAATGCTCCATACACTATTTTCAACTTAGAAAAATATTTTGTAATCCGCTGCTCAGACACCACTAAAATATATAACGTTTTATTTGCATTTTCTCTTGAGAACTTTCCTGATTACTTTTCACACTATATGTCATCTAATTTTACTCACACATGTCATATAATTTGATTTATTTAACATTTTTATATCAGGTATTTACATTTTTTATCGGTTCTTAACGAAAATCAACACATACTTATCATACAGTTTCTTTTGCTTTTAATGTTTTTTTTTTTCCAATCATATACATTGACCAGAGATAAATGTTACGGTCCAGGGAAGCCATGGAGTCACTGGTCCTTTGACTATGCTGACTAAATGTTCTAATTTGTGCAGACCCTGCTTAATAGCATAGCTTATTAGCATAGATAGATTTTGTTTTGTCCGAAATAGACGAGTATCTTTAAAATACGCTTGTCCATTTAGCGTAATATCATGTAATTCTTTCGAGTGTTCCTGTAAAAGAACTAGAAAGGCTGCTTACCCTATTTACAATAGGTTACACTATACAATACAGAGGAATAACAGTTACATTTCGTAGTGGTCGATGCATAGTCACGGCAGTTAGAGAACCGACGAACGGCCAAAGGGGTATCTTAAAATCTTCAATTTTGTTGGAAAATTTAAACACAATCACCTAATAGCTTTTTCAAGTCACCGTATATGAGAGCTAATAAAAATGTATCAAATAATAAATAATAAGAACTCTCAAAATAACACTGGTATTAAATTGTTAAAGCAATAAGTACACTTATGAAAGTGACATTTAAATATAAAAATAGCGGTACAAAGAATCCATCCTCCTTCAGCTTTGAAAATTTTCTTACTTCCACATTTTTCACCGATGATTGTATTTACACTTACTAGCTTAACAAGAAAATAATCTTGCCTTTTTTGGACGATTTCGCCAATTAATTCAGGCTGAAGTGCGGTAAATGCAGCAGAAAAAAAAAACACATAATTTAACGTAGTACTATCGCAAGAGACATAAAGTCCTTTTTTATACAGTCTCACAACTGTTGTTTTTCTGAACAAGGATATATTTCTTACAAGCAGTAGTCCTAAATTGATAGATTGGGTAAAAATAACAAACTAATTGGGGTGAGGTGACTTACTTGGGGTGCGTGTACCACCAATTGCGGCGTTAATATAATAAAAGCAATAAAACAACTGACATAAAACTTAAATTGGTGCTATTTTGGCTTTGTAGCTACACAGGTAGCTACAAAACCAAAATTAAATAATGCGCGTTTGTTTAAAAATTTTAATAGGTCATGGTAGCCCAAATAACCTATATTAAAATTAAATACAAAATGCATTGTATCCAGAAGTAACCTGCTTGGAACATTGGCTAATGATGCTTGTTTGGAAGTGTTGGTTAGCTTAGTTTTTTTTTTTAAATATCTTCTAAGGTGGTGATATAAAAGGATTTTACTTTGTTTCGGGTCGTGATGAGGAACAAAATTTGCCGTGGTAAGTGGACAACCCCATCTACTTTAAGTAAATTTACAACGTTACCGAACAATTAAGCCATTCAATTTCAAAAACTAATTTCAAATACCTCGAATTGTTTCAAAAGTTAAGATATATCTCCTTTTCACATAATTTATAAATATGTATTTTGTTCTTTTGTTCTACATTTAATTTAAAAATAATGCTTCTATAAGAGAAACCGAATTATGACATCACTGAATTTTATAAAAATTGCTTGCAACTTTCACAAAACATAAGTTAGAACAATATCACAGTGTTGTCCAGATGTTGTAGGATGTCCATAAAAACAATGTTGCAGATTATCTTTAACGGAAGAATTAGTGATGCCAAAGGGGGATGACCTTTAATCCATTTTCCCTTCTTACACTTACCCTACCTTACCCCATTCATTTGAGTTTTTGAAACTATAGTAACTAAACTCTTTGGCTCTGGTTGCAAAAAAATAATATCAAAATACAATGAAATTTCAAATAACTACCAACAGAAATGTTAAATATAACAATTGCGGCAATGATCGTAAACTGCAGTTTTAACACTGCTTAAAATTTTAACTTCCCCGCAAAAGTATAGAAAGTTTAAAACAAAATTCAATATGGAATGAAAGTAACAAATAAAATCCCACATTTTTGTACCGAATTTTAATTTTTAATTAAGTTATATGAAACAAAAAATATATAACGTTGTTAATAGTTAAGTGCTTGTTTTTTGGATTGCTGGTTATCAGTAAGTGAATGTAATCATTTCAGATTGACACCTCTGAATAAAATAAGCAAGAAAATACTTGCTAGTACATATAACTTGTCCATATGATACGGCAGTTTTCATGATATAAAGAATTTTTTATGTACTTTAAAGAAAATTGCATTCATTAAGCTCTAAATGAGACAGTTTGGAGATTTGACTGTTAAAACAGTAAACCTTGAATCGCGCGGTTTTAATAATTCTCCATCTAAATCCTAGATGTAATCTTATGACTAAGAGGTGTAAATTCACATTTTTAAAAAACATTAGGTAAGTTTGATTAGCGATGTGTATTTCAAGGATTCGTTTATATTACCGGTTTAATCAATTCCTAGCACTGTAAAAAAAATAAAAATTCAAAACAATCAGAAAAGACAAATAGGTCTACAAACATTGCATAAAGTTCGGGAGGCTATTTTTTTCAAATAAGTTAAATTTAAAATTAACTATTAATCAGTTGAATGTGCTCCTTAAAATAGCGTATTATAAGAATGCTTGTAAAAATATTAATAATGAAGGTTATTTATCTCTAAATACGCACTATAAAAATGTAACACTATTTTGGACCTTGATTCTGATTTTAGTCAACGAAAATTGTAGTCAACAGGTATTTAATGTTTATTTTTAAGTAGTGCACAAGACCGCTGTTTTAAACATTTAAGGCTTACATTTTAAGGTAGCTGTAATTCCATTTTACATATATTTAGAGTTTTATGCTAAAAAATGCATATTTTTGATATGCTTAATTCCTCTGTTCATTTTTTTCTTACTTGCTAAAAAATCCTTACAATAAAATTCTCTAATGTATGCACAATATTGTACTAAATGACTCACAAAATTATCTCATTTCATATTACTGTTAAATTAGTGTCTCATATAGAACATTAAATTCATTTCACTTTTGTATTTTTAAATCATCAAAACTATTTACCCCATTAAAAGTAATTTAGGGTTTTAGATTTAAAAATATTATCTGCGTAATAATATTACCCTAGTGTTATAAAAATAATTGGTTTTAAAGTTGCAAAATAAATTGTCAAAATACACGAATATTATTTACGTATTTCAACTAAAGATTATTCAGTTTGTACTTTAAAGTTGTATAATCAACTTATAATTGATTATCCATTAAGAAAATGCGAGCTAATTAATGCGAAAAAATTAATAAAACGTATTCAGTTCATCCTACAAATACAAGAACAATTATTTATTATTTTACTGATATAATATACATTATGCACACTACAAACCACATTTACTTAAGTTGGATTGGTTTAAAATCCAAAGAAAAAGTTCATTACATAAGCTTGGATATGTAATTCAGCTTACATCTAATTCAAATTTTAGAATGTAACTAAATGCCAATTTATCATTTTAATTAAAATCATTACTTATGCAGCTTTTTTCTTTAATTAAAGATTTTTTCTTTTACTTGCGGACTAATATATTTTTTAAAGAATAAACCAACTTTCAATGCTTTTTATTTTAGAAAAATAGTACTTATCATTAAGTATGAAAAAAGGGGCACGTAGAGTTTCTTTTATTTGACCAAACAGTTGCAGAATTAATTAACTATTTTTGTAGTACTTTTAGAAAAGTTTAATTAAACAATATATTTTCTGCATAATGCATATATAATGTACAAGAGGATTTCAATTAAAATATAAGCTCATGTCAGTTTTTAATCAAAACAGTTTTTTTAAGTCAAATATTGTGGGTTTTATTTATTACTTTTAAGTATGCATTTTGAACTGAACATATGTTTAGAAAAAGGTTTTTTAACTACTAACATATATATATATATATATATATTAATAATTCAAAATTATTAGTTTTACACCTGTAGAAATGATCTGATGAAAAGAATCACAATTCTGGTTTTGTTTTTAACTTCCATAATTTTATTATGGCTTACTTACGCTTTTGAAACTTTTAGCAACTTTATATTTTTATACTAGAGATTGCCGTTCACGTGCTGACGCATCTCATAGAAACTAGGTAAAAATGACATTGATCAACAAAAAAGTATGTAATGAGCGTATAAAATGATATTAAAATAATTTCCAATGCTACATCTTTTGATTTAAAAGTTTAAATTAATAAAGGTCAACGTATATTTGATATAATACTCTGTCAATATTTAAACAACTTGAAATGATACTTTTGTTTGTGTTAAAACTTGTAACAGGTTATCAGTACCATTTGATTTTTATTACATTATTATGAGTGTTAATATACAGAATTAAATATTTGGACATATAGTTAAATTTGTTCGTTAGAAATAATAGAGTAGCTAAAAGAGACATTAAAAGATAAAATATAGATTATTTATAAAATAATTCTTTAAATGCTTGATACTAATGAAATGATATTAGACTATCCTTCATTCTACGAAACAGTATGAAACAGTTTAAATACAATTTTAGCATTTGTAGATTTTGAATTGAGTGTAATACAGCAGTACTGAATTAAATTCATTAAATTTATCCAACTAAATAAAATGAATTTTAACTTTTTTTAGTGTTTATCGTTGAATATTTTACGATCAGTATCACTTTAAAACAACGTTTGGATTTTTATCGGAAACATCGTTTCAATAACTATCTTGTAATGATTGCAGCATTGTAGAAATACTTCCAATCCATAAAGACTATTGGTTAATTTTAGATATTCAAGCGCATAAAAGTTCTATAGACAGTTCATATATAGTTCATTTAATACTTGTAATGCCCAAAATTCATTTTATATTCGATATAAAAAATCATAATAAATAGAATCTTGATTTTTATCCATAGTTTAATTTGTCTTTTATTGTATACTAACGAGTTATGGATAGCATTTCAGTTGTTACTTTTAAATTTCTCCTGCCTCACCCAAATTTTCGATCCACTAAAATTTTCAGACAACGGAAAATACAAAGAAACGGATTTAAAAGAAACCAAAGTAACGGAACGGAGGTTTCAACTCTTAATTTCTGTTATGTGAACGGAAATATTGAACCGCGGAATTGCTTTCATCTAAGCCGTCTGCTTGGTCTGTTCATCCCGGTAGAGGAACGAACGCTTCGGTTGAAAAGATTTTGAGGGACGTTTTCAAAATTTTACATGCTGCACTGAGCTAACTGGAGATAGTTTTTATGTTTGTTATTGGGAATTAGTTATTTCATATGATGCAATTATCTTCATGCTTAAAATGTCTCTAGCAAGCTTATAGACCACAGTAGTGTTTACAAGAGACTGAAGAACAATTTAAACATTTTTTGCTCTGGAGAAATTAATTAGAATTTGCAGTTTGATATTTTTTTTTAATTAGGAAGTACTAATCAATTACAGAACTAATAAAGTACTTATGAAACGCTTGAATTATTCGACATATAAGCTTATGCTATTTTTTGAATAAAAAATTAAAATCCATCAGCTACAATTATTTTTTTTCAACAAATGCTTTAATTGCGTTTAAATGTATTCGGCCCATCAATTTTTAATATAAACAAATAAAATTTTCATTTATAAAATATTAAAATATGAATTAATATTTTAATATAAAACATGAATTACATACATGAATAACACTAAAAAAATTTAAATCCGGCAATTTCATAATTAAAAAATACTAACAAGTGTTTTAATATACGAAATATTAATGAATAAAGGAAATTCAAAACCATTATTATAAATAAAAATCTACTTCAGATCATGCTAGTTCAACGCTACTGAACATTCCGTTTTACAGGAGAAAAATATCTATTCATTGCTAAAAATATTTCTTTACGATGAACATTCTTATAAGTGTAACTTTCAGGAAACGGGACAAAATAAGTTTGATGATTCTTTGTCATTTCTGTCATACCTTTTTTACGCAAAGGTATCTTTGTTATATGATGTGTAATGAAAAAAAATGTTTGAGTTCTTTTTACTTTGGTACGAGATATATTCTGAAAGTAAGTTCCGTTTTGCTAAAAAATTAGTTAATTTTTTTTTCAGGCCTATTTTAATTTTATATGCAAGAAAATACCTTAAACTATTTTTCTACATAGTTTCCGCCAATGTTCAAACACTTTTCGTAGCAGGTTATCAACTTCCCTATATCTTCTTCATAGAATCTTCCCGCGAGTGACGATAACCACGACTTCACAGCATTTTTCACCTCATCGTCGGATCCAAAGCACTTTCTCGGCCCCATACAGCTGGTGACACACAAACGTTGATTCGACATTTTCGTTCGAAGCAGTTCGATCACCCGTCGCACTGCCCAGACATGGCGCCGACTGCCATTAGTCGCTAGACAAGCACTTGTTCCTGGACATGAAGTCCGAGCTAGGCGGAAAGCACTTTGGATCCGACGACGAAGTGAAAAATGTTGTGGAGTCGTAGTTATCGTCATTGGCGGGAACTACACTCATGTCCATAAATTAAGGATAATTCAGAATCACACAGAAATTGATCTCTAAAATAAAAATTTCACCTGTGGAATGATCACACACATCTTGAAGAAGAATATGCAAATTACAGGAAACCACCAGATGGCGTGGATGGTACGTCAGAATGACGAGAGTGTAAGAGAGGGGTATATAAGGAATGGTGGCAAAGAAGTAAGATTGTTCACAAGCGCTGTGAAAGCCTTTCGGTGCAAAAACCGCATAGTTATGGCACAAAGGAGGCATTTGGATGATGTTTTACGTGGCAGAATTATCGGACGACTGGAATGTGGACGTACCCAGCTGGAAGTATCCGAGGAACTTGGAATCGCCCAGAGTGTCATCTCCAGGCTTTGGCAACGATTCCAAGATGATGGTAATGTGAGTAAACGTTACAGCACAGGTCGCCCCCGAGTTACAACGCCGAATGAGGACCACTATTTGGCAGTTACTGCCAAAAGAAACAGACGGAGTACAGCATCAGACCTGTCTCGTCAGCTCTCTTCAGCTACCGGTACGACAGTTTCAAGGCAGACCGTGTACAGACGCTTAGGGCACATTGGTCTACATGCTCGTAGGCCTGTCAGATGTGTTCCACTTACCGCAACTCACTGTCGCCTGCGATTAACCTGGAGTAGAGAGCATGCATTGTGGACACCGCAACAGTGGTCTTGTGTGATGTTTTCAGACGAGTCCAGTTTTAGTTTGGAGTCTGATTCTCGCCGGACATTCATCTGGAGAGCGCCAGGTACCCGTTACCGCCAAGAGAACACCATTGAAAGACACCGTTACGGTGGTGCAGGATGGCTCGTTTGGGGAGGAATTATTCTTGGTTCCAGAACTGACCTGCATGTTCAGGCCATGACGATGACAGGCCACATCTAACGGGATGTCATTCTGGAACAACATGTACGTTTGTTTCGGGGCGCCGTGGGTGCTGAATTTGTGTTTATGGATGACAACGCCCGTCCTCACCGTGCAAACATTGTAGACGAATGCCTTCAATCGGAGGATATCACCCGTATAGGAGGATATCACCCGCCAGCATACTCACTGGACTTGAATCCAATAGAGCATGTGTGGGATATGCTTGGCCGACGAATTGCAGCCCGTCAACCCCCTCTCACCTGTCTACCTGAACTTCGGAGTGCATTGCTTGATGAGTGGTGTAATATTCCCCAAGATCAGATTGATCATTTGATACTCAGCATGCCTAGTCGTTGTCAGGCCTGTATTGCATCGTCCGGGAGACATACTCCGTATTAACCATCCTACTAACAATGTTATACTGTTTTTTGTAAATAGGTTCTTTTTTGAAATTTGGTCAAGGGAGTAAAACTTACAATTTTCATTAAGTATGTCAAACATATAGCATCTTTTTTGCTCTTTACTTTTTGTTTAATAAATAGACTTTACAAATAAGTCAAATTTGTTTTGCTTCTTTCTCTTTCTTTGCCTGAACTTCATTATCCTTAATTTATGGACATGAGTGTATGTAAAATAATTGTCTAAGGTATGTTCTTTCATATAAAAATAAAATTGGCTTAAAAAAAAGATTTTTTTTTTTTTCAAAACGGAGCTTACTTTCCGAATACTCCTCATATTTTCTATAGCTCTGGTGTGACAGAAATGATGCATATGATACACAAATGGCAAAAGCTTTCTTTACGTGCTGAAAATGTAAAATAGAATCTTGAATATCCAATATACATGATGGTGAATTTAAAAGAGTACCCAATAGATGCTTTTTTTTCTAGACCTTAAATCTGACGGATATGCGGCAACTATTCTAACGCTGAAATATAATTGTCTGAACGCTGTTTAAGTGTGAAAGATAATTTCTAAAATTGTTAGACCGTTACAACATTGTTTGTGAGGTAAAACTGAAATGGAGGCGTAGTTATTTAATCCTGTGATAGTTCTATTTTTGAAAAACATAATTCTAATTTTTTTACATTACCATTCCTTACAGCAAATGTTGGAAATGTTCACCACAATATTGAATTCAAACATGAACACGTCGAACCAAGTTTTCTGACACTGCTCTCAACATTCCCAGCAAACACAAACCTGCTGGCGGAGTACCTTGCCAGTGCCTTTCTGCCTTTACGTCCAGCACTGGCCCGGCACTGCAAAAAGTAACTGAATCGTACCAAAAGTGGTCGCCCGAGAAGTTCCTTGCCAGAAGCCCGGAAAGGCAACGGCAGTCTGCTGGCATACTGCATGTGCGTGCCGTTACTCACAATAAAGGCACTGGCCCATGAAGTTTATAATGCCCAAAATGAAACGACCAGGTGCCGGCTATTATTAAAAATAAAGGCACTAGCCTGGTACCTTAACAGTGACTACAATATAATGACACGGTACCAGATTAGTGCCTATTTACAGTAACGCTGCCATAATTAAAATATGAGCCAGTGGCGGATCCGGGGTAGGGGGCTTATTCATCAATCCATTCAAAAAAAAAATTATTTAATCTTCACAATTCAAAATTCAGGGCCGAAGGGGTTAATGAAAATGTCCATACACATATTGACTCTGTGTATAGACTTACATTTAATATGGGGTTGTAATGGGTATGAGTGGTTGGGTTGCATTAATTCGTTGCTTAAATTTAAGTAACGAAAACAGTCATTCGTTTCATAAAAGGGATCTGAAATTTTTTATTTCGGATCCAAGAAAAAATAAGCCCTAACTATTACTTTATGCTATTCAGTTGAATAATAATCCATGGTATATGTTTTAGATGAACAAAAAAGCATACATGCATTGCTCGGAAAAACTGGTGACATTTTTAAATCTCAGTTCAAAACAAAAATTCTTGTTAAATGCGAAATGTTATATCACGGACACCCAGAGGATTAAATATTGTGGATTAAATTTCCTTTTGATGTGCACGTGTGTTTAGGTCAGAAATGTTTTTCAGATATGTTTTAAAATGTTTTCTGTAGGTTTAGGGGAATATTTCATTCACCAGTAAAGTAATTCATCCATAATTACAAAGTGAAAAGATGGTAGCAATTTGTGCATCTTTCCACAAAATAATGGGCGCTTGAATGTTCTTCCCAGCAAACACAGACCTGCTGGCGGAGTACCTTGCCAGTGCCTTTCTGCCTTTACGTCCAGCACTGGCCCGGCACTGCAAAAAGTAACTGAATCGTACCAAAAGTGGTCGCCCGAGAAGTACCTTGCCAGAAGCCCGAAAAGGCAACGGCACTCTGCTGGCATACTGCATGTGTCGGCCGTTACTCACAATAAAGGCACTGGCCCATGAAATTTATAATGCCCAAAATGAAACGGCCGGGTGCCGGCTATTATTAAAAATTAAGGCACTGGCCTGGTACCTTAACAGTGACTACAATATAATGGCACGGTACCGGATTAGTGCCTATTTACAGTAACGCTGCCATAATTAAAATATGAGCCAGTGGCGGATCCGGGGTAGGGGGCTTATTCATCAACCCATTCCAAAAAAAAGACATTGCTTAAGGGTAACATTTTAAGATAAAAAACTAGATACATGAAAAATTAAAAACAACAGCAAAATCCATTAGTACATCAATTGCAAATTATGTTCGTCCAACATTAGTGCATTGTGTGCAGTTTTCACAAACTGCAATTTTCTTACATATTTTCATTTTCAAAAGATATTTTTTTTATGAGAGAGGATATAACGTATGTCAAAACCTACATAAAATCATTTATAAACAGTTTAATTTGAATATCTCATAATTAAAGAGATTTTATAAATGAGTTATAATACTTTACGGTTGATATATGTATGTATATATAATATATATATATATATATATGTATATATTAGTTAAAATCATATAGGATATAATAAATAAAGTTGCACTATATATATATATATATATATATGGTTACACATAACTTTAGAGTAACATTTTGCTTTATTGTACATTTTGTTTTGATCAAATGAGTCTTTTTATGTTAGCTATTCTGAAAAGACATTTCTATACCTACATGACTCAAATTTTTTGAAGGAAAATACTTTTATACACTATAATATGCAATGAGATTTTGTATATTAAAAACAGTGTAAGTAAAAATTTACCTGTTATTTTCTAATTAATCCAGGGCATTATCACAGTTAAATCTAAATCCAAGGCATGCAAATGTGAACTAACAAAAATTTCACCGTTGAAATAGTGTTATTAAAGTAACTATTCCTAACGATGAGATCTTGTTATTCTGGAACAATTTAAAAATACCAATTAAACACTTTGGAAAGATGTAAATCCATGAAACCGCTAAATTTTAAAACCTTGAGATCCCCAAAAAGAGTACTTATTCACATTCACAGTTCACGAAATGGCATTCGAGTGGGGTTGCCATTTCCGTTGGAATGTAATTCGCCAATTTTCAAAATCTCACTGAAGCAGAAAATAGCTTGGCGACAGACCCTCCCCACCAAACCACTAATATTTAACTTCGCGTTTCATAAACATTTACTGCCAAATAAAAAGATAACAGTTTGCTGACTTCTTTCGAGATGGTTTAGGATTCCTCGGCAGAGAGAGAGGCGGATGGATTCTCGCTTATGAGGCCCGTAAGGGGAATCGAAATATAGAATAAAGTAAATATAATTCCTAAATGAGCCCCATTGCATAATTCTATTTTTGACTATTACATGAAAATACTGGCTCATTGCTTAATTTCTAACAAAATAATTACAGGAGCCCAGCAAACACACACCTGCTGGCGGAGTACCTTGCCAGTGCCTTTCTGCCTTTACGTCCAGTACCGGCCCGGCACTGCAAAAAGTAACTGAATCGTACCAAAGTGGTCGCCCGAGAAGTAGCTTGCCAGAAGCCTGGGAAGGCAACGGCACTCTGCTGACATACTGCATGTGCCGGCCGTTACTCACAATAAAGGCACTGGCCCATTAAGTTTATAATGCCCGAAATGAAACGGCCGGGTGCCGGCTATTATTAAAAATAAAGGCACTGGCCTGGTACCTTAACAGTGACTACAATGTAATGGTACGGTACCGGATTAGTACCTATTTACAGTAATGCTGCCATAATTAAAATATGAGCCAGTAGCGGATTCGGGGTAGGGGGCTTATTCATCAATCCCCACCCCCATCCGGAAAAAAAAACACATTTTTTAAGGGTAACATTTTGAAAGATAAAAAACAACATAAAAGAAAGATAAAAAACAGCAAAATCCGTTGGTCAATCGTTTGCAAATTATGTGCGCCTATCATTAGTGAATTGTGTGCAGTTTTCATAAACTGCAATTTTCTTACAAATTTGCTGTCGCAAAAGATTTTTTTGTCAGAAAGTCGGTAACACATTTCAGAAACAACATAAAATCATTTATAAACAGTTTAATTTCAATATTTCAGAGTTAGAGATTTTATAAATGAGTTATAATACTTTATGGTTGATATATATATATATATGTGTGTGTGTGTATGTACTAATCAAAATCTTACAGGAAGTAATAATAAATAAAATTGTACTATGATTACACACATAACTTTAGGGTAACATTTTGCTTTATTGTACATTTTGTTTAGATCAAATTATTTTTTAAATCTTAGATATTCTGAAAAGAAATTTTCTGTATCTATATCTGTAGTATACTACATGATTCAAATAATATGGAGGAAAGTACTTTTATACACTCAAATAAGTATCTAGTAACATCACCGACTTAAAAAAAGTCACCGGTTTAGTAGCCATTTTCTCAATTTTAGTTCCCAAAGTAGTAACATTTTTGAATGATTTTGTAGTTAAGAAATAAACATGCTTAATTTAGCTTCATTTAAGAAGGATTGAATAAAATGATAAATTAAAGAACTTCATATATATATAACAGAACATATAATACATTTATTTTTATAGCACGATTTAAAAAAAAGATTATAATGTTTTCCGAAAGCTCAGTAGCAGCTTTAAAAAAAAGGGAGTTGACAAAAACCAACACCAGATTTTCAAATGAGTCGCTGGAGTAAGGTAAAACATGAAAATAGTATGAAAATGACGTTTTTTTGGTTCAAAAAGTCGCCTAATCTTTAAATTAGTTGCAAAAGTCCATTGTACATTAAAAACAGTAAAAGTAAAAATTTACCTGTAATATTTTCCTGACTGTTTAAAAACTTAAATCCAACCGTAAAATCTTCTTTCTGTATCCATAACCAGCAAGATATCACTGCAGAAGCAAATCTTATTATAATTATTATTGCTCCTAACAGAGATATATCACTAGTCTATAGCAATAACGTTCTCGAAAGTCTGCAACAACAACCAAAACTTTATCCTAAAAAGCATATTTCATAACTGGCTTCCCGCTCAACGTTTCAAGATTTGCAAAACGAAATGAAACATCAAGAGAAAAAAGAATGGGTTATACTCAATCGACAGTAAACTCGCCAATCTTCAAATGCATAAAAAGTTCATTTGTACTTCGTATAAATAATCTGAATTAATATAGCCAAATCCGCGATAACAGTTCGAATTCTTGGTGCCTTATCGTGCAACCGTGAGATATTAGTTGACCCTGGGTAGATATTTTTGACCTCTTGCTTTCCGTAAGGAGGCCGTTAAAGGGTGCGAAAAAGAACATTTGATTCAGGAATAATCGAAACAGAATGAAATAATATAATATGTAAATATTGGTTCATTGCTGAATTTCTAACAAAATAGCTGCAGAAGCTCTAATTTGTTTTATTGTAAATTTTAGCATTAATTACCTAATTTATATTTATCTAATCTTTTGTTTTACCACTGCTATATTTAATTGAATAAAAAAACGTCAATAGAAGCAATTATGTAGGCTGTTAAAATTTTTAATTTAATCTAAAATTCTCTGAAGAAAAAAGACTACAGGAGCTCAGCTCTCATACAAAACCCTGACTGGTCTTCGTATAATACTCTCTAACATATTTCTGCACCCTAATTCGGTAGATTTTAAAAGGGGCTTAACGTAGAAAAAAGTCTCCAAATATGTTTTTCAGGAAAAGTTTAGCAAAATCGTAAAATATTAATATAAATTATAAAAATGTTAAGATCAAAATTCATAATTCTGTACATAGTGGGGGTTATATACTGTCATATACAGAGTGGAGGTTACACTGTCGGTGTAGTAAATATTTTTATGGCATACTGAACTCGTTTGTATTATTTTAGTTTTTAGTACTAAAATATTTGAAGGCACAATATGAACTTCTTCCCTTACATCCCCCCCCAGTAGCGGATCCAGGGGAGGGGCTAGGGGGCTTCATCCCCCCCAAAAGATTGCTGAAGGGTAACATTCTGCTTTATTATACACTTTCAAATGCTAAAATGATCATATTTTATTACTTAGCCCCTCCCAAAAGCATGCACATTGATTTAGACTAAAATTTTGAATTATAGTACATTTTAATTGGGTGAAATAAGCTTTTTAAAAAAAAATTTAGCCCCTCCCAAAAAAAAATGTCTGCATCCGCCACTGCCCCCCCCCCCTCAAAAAAAAAATCTTAGCAGTGACCCTGCTTTTGGGTGCCCGTAACTTATATCCCGAAACACTTCTACACAGTATGAATGTGAAACAATATTATTTAATTAAAATAACGAAATTTTATGCCAACACTACGAAATATATACAGGCCCATTACTGCCAAATAGTGCTGGTCCGGTACATTTTAAGCAGTACCACGCCGTTAACTTTTTTGTGCATGTCATTGACACATGGCAGTTCGCCGTTACTAGTTATGTAGTGGCGAATATGTACTTTTCAGACACTGGCACTCCGGTGACTTCCAGACGATGGCAATCTACCTTGCTCCGGGTAGACGGCACTTTGCCAGCACGACGGGTACCCGGCCGCCATTTTGCGGGAAGTAGTGTGTTTGCTGGGTTGTTGGTGTTATTGACGATATTTCTACAGTTTCTACCTTCGTACCCGTTCTTCGTAGGGAAGGAATCAAATTTTTTTCTTACTTATGTAAGTGAAATTCATTCCATCTTTTCGAAATTTCAAAATGTGAGAAATTCTTTGACCCGTGACAGAAGGTTTGCCTTACAGATGCTTTCTTGAAATGGTATATAGCGAAACTGGGGAAAGATAACTCAAAAAATAATCAGCGTTATTTGAAATCAAAGAGAACGTAAACAGTGTTTTCCAGACAAATCTACTAATTTTAAAATTGCTTCCTGAGGATAAACTTGTGCATTCCGGTTAAAGTTTTAGAATAACTAACATGGTGTGGACAAATGTTTCATTTTGTCTTCTAATTCCTAAATCGGGAAAGATGTGTAATCTCACTCATTCTGCAGAGCACCTTGGTAAAACTTGACTATAGAAAAAAGTCTTAAGAAATTGTTGATATCATAGGTATATAAATATCTACATTAAACATTCACTGTTCCGTGAACATTTTGTCTATCATGGCTGTCGTAAAATTAAACCCTTGTGAAGTAATTTTTCCGTAAAGCGCATTATCGTAATTTTTTTGATTCAATTTAAAATTCGTAACATCACAGTAAAATCAAATTCATTTACGATTATAATTTAAAATAAAAAAATAATTTAATATTTATCGTAATTGTTACGATATAACCTGAATCCATTACCAAGGACATATTTAAGGTGGGGTCCGGTCTTCCTCCCTCTTCCCAAAATTTCAATTTTTGTTAACAAAAAAAAAAAGTTTTTCATGGTGAATGTGTTTTGTTTATGATTTCTTTTACTGCAGAACTGTTCAATCCTTTTGTTGTTAAAATAAAATACGACCAAAAAACTTTTGCAGTCAAAAACATAACGAATCAGATAATTAAATTTAAAATGGTGTTTTACTTTAAAATTTGCAAAAAGTCTCTTAATTGATATTTCTTTGTTGTTCAATTTCGAATTAAGGACTAAATGTGCATTTTATTCTTTTACAAAACTAAAAAAACAGCCTTCTAACTAAAAGGCTTTAGGAAGCGGTTGTGAAAATCGTGAAATTTTCTTAAGTGATTATACGTAACCTTAAATTTTAATCAGTGGATACTCCTCAGGCAATCGGATATATGTGAATATGTGGACTTATTTCGTGCGTAGCGTATGTTTTGCTTGAGAGTCTTATTCTGATTGAGTTTAGAAAGAAGTTCTAACAGGCTACATCAAAATCACGTTTATTTCACTTGCGAAAACTCGCAGTCTCGTTTGAGAGTAGTTTTATTTCTTTTCTTCCACGGGGCAGCTGCTCAGTTTCCATTGCCATGACAGCAAAAATCGCAAGCTTGATCTCAAACGAAATTGCATTAGGAAGCAACTGTTTTATTCAAAATTTTTTTTTCACTTAAAAATTCGTAAACAATTTTCTAATTTATATTCCCCGCATTTTTGTTCTTTTAAAAGAGGACGGAATGAATGTTCCGTCATTTGTCATAATATCGAAAAGTTATGACGGATAGAATTCAAGATGCAATAGTTTTAAAATTATTTCACGAAAATTTCGCAAAAAGTGATCGTTCTTTAAAAAAATCTTTGCAAATAATTGTGATACATAATCAGAAAAAACTCTTTTCAAAAGAAAATTTTCTGTCCCATCCAATAATGCAAAACATCGTTTTACTGCGAGTGTAATTACTGTTGTTACATCGTATTATTCGAGAAAAATGTCAAAATCGCATAAAACATAAAATAATTTTTTTTTCTCATTCGAATTTCAAAAAATAGCTCCAAGATGTGTTAGGACATGTTGTAGATAAGCCGTATACAAAATTTGGTAATTTGGTAAAGCCACACATAAGAAGATTGGAGGTTACAAACCTACATACTTAGCCAGCCCGCTACAAACTTCGATTAATCTCGAATTTTATAATATAAGATGGTTTGTTTTAATTCAATGATTTTTGTAAGACTTCTTTTAAAAAAATGAATTGTTTTTATGCTTGCATTTAAAATGGTGGCAAACATTTTCAACATTTTTTGTAAGGAATGATAATGTAAAAAAAAATGAATTAAATTATGTATTTAAAAAATTATCACATGATTAATAAACATTGTGCTTCTCCATTTCTGCTTTACCTCTCACAAAAATTTGCTGCAATCCAACAGTGTTGGAAAGAAGTTTCAAAAAATTGAATTTGAAACTTCAGTGTTAGAATAGTTGCCACATTCGTCAAATATAAGGAAAATTAAAAAAAAAAACATCTGATACTTTTTTAAATTGATCACTATTATGTTTTTTATAAAAACTCCTTTTTCAGCTCTATAAAAACTTTTAAAACTTAAAAATAAACTTTAGAACACTTGCAGGGTCTGGTTTCGTCCCGTTTTGGGAGACACACACATTTATTATCTTTATATTATTGTTTATATAGTATATTGCCTCTTTTTTCGGAAGGGGGGGGGGAGAATTTGTTGTGAGCAAACATACCCAAATAAATTACAAAGATAATTTTTGCAAACCGCTTCTCTTTGTTTTAAAAGGAGATTTTAATATTGGTGGTTGATCGAATCCACAGTAACGTACCGAAGAGGTAAATTTGACTATCACATGTTTCTGGTGGTTAAATCGAACAGTGCACTTTTTCAGCGTTCGAAAGTACATACAGTTGCTCATCTATATCGATGTGAAAATGATTGCGCTTCAAAGGATTGATCAAGATTTAAAAACTGGATACAAAGAAAGGAAATATAAAGCTACATTAAATTTAGACTCTTGTAATATTTTTTAAATTAAATTTTATAAATATATTTTAATAGCTTTAATATTTTATACTACGGAGCACATAAAACAAAAATAAATTAGCAACAACAACAAAAAACAACATGGTAAAAGTTATGGAAATGTATATTAATCAAAAAATGTTAATAACAATAGTTTGTTTTCTCTTTTCAACTATAACACTACTTTGTCTTCCCTTTTCAAACTTGTGGTAGTAACTCTTTGCATATTCGCCATCAGAGACACTTTTAGAGTGACTATTACTTTGTTATGACTAAGTATATTTCCCCTTAGTATTCACTTGTCATTAATAGAAACATAACCTGATTACATGCTTAGCAAACTGCTAAACGTGTGCGTAGCAACAACGGGAATAAAACAAGGAGCTAATACGTGAACACTCTGTATGTTATGAACTAGACAAAGGGATGCAGCCCAAAAGCTAATGTAAATACTTTTAGATCCTCACCAGCCATGCCTTCAATCTTTGTTGTAATTAGCTGTACGTATTCACCGTACAATTTTATTAGCCATCATATTACCATACCATGGGAAACGAACGGAATTTGAGCATTTTCAATAGTTTTGAAGGATTATTTCTTCTTCTAATGGCGGGCATTTGCTAGCGTTGGCCACAGCTGAGGCCGGAATACAGGTCACTTTACCGTGAATCCAGGACCGTAGACCAGCGTTGCCTCCTATGAAAGGGTGTACGAAATGACAGTCAATCACATGCTGGGAATTGAGCCCGAGACCGTAGTGTGGTAGAATGATTCATTAGCCACTACACAATCCAGACAGTTTTGAAAGATAAAAATTAACCGATTGTTTGGGTGTTTGCTTTCATAGTTCTGAAACTGACGTTGAATGAATTTTTTGTGTTCTATGCAGTCACTTGCTTTTTCGTATCTTTTTATGTCAGTCAGCAGATAAAAAGATTTTTTTATGTAATCAGGCGTATATTTATAAGATCCTTCCAATATGCAGAATAATATAAAATGTGGGCGTTCGCTTTATAAGGCAGTCAGACATATGATATAAAATTAATATTATTTCTCATTTAAAAAAGGAAACATGTTTTACTTGGAAAACTAAGAAGTGGCAGATCAATGGTATTAGGGAGTTTTCGGAGGCGGATTAAGAGAACTCCTCTCGGCCGTTTACGTGACGTATAGTGTAATTAATATATCCATGAAGTACGCTGAGGACTTTGAAAACAGGAGGACGACACGAATGCAGAAAAGCTACGTTTATTGAAGGTAACAGCAAAAACAGTCTTGACGTAAGCAACTCATAGCATTGTTTCATAAAATAACACCAGGAATATATCTAATTGTTCCGGCCACACGGCATGCCGGAGTTCCATAAAAAACGAACACAACCTCCTCTGACGGAGAGCAATCGAGAAGTGTTACTAAAAACTTCCTACAAAACTGCCAGCTCTCTACAGGTTGGCGAGTAAAATATGAGCACTCATAAGCCACTGCCCCACGTGACAACCACCGTCCGGTAGGCGTAAACAACATAAAAATTTGAAACAAACGGATTAAATGATTGACGCCAAGACAGAAGTGCCAGAATTTGGCGAATTCCAATACATAAGGCTACAACCCCGTGAGAAAAGCGAAGGGGGCGACCGGGAGGCGCCAAGAACTTACACAGCATATGCTAAAGCGAAATTAATTTAGAAGGGAAACCCCGAAAAACCCCAGACATAGCGTCGTGCAAAAGGAAAGAGCACTTTATCGAGCCGAGAAACAGAGTGGAGAGAGATTAATACGGAATACGAAATTTTGATTTAGAAAGACGAAACATAGGAACATTATTTTAAGACGCGGAAAATATGTGAACTTCGTCACAAATGGCTCATCAAGCATTCGCCACAGCTAATGCCCGAATTACTGGCCATTTTGTTATGGAAGTACCCAATGTGTGGCCAGCATTTTCTCCAATGAAGAGAAGGACAAGTTAACATCCATGCCGAAGTCGGGAATCGGACCTTGGGCTCAAAGCGTGATAAATGGTCCTTTAGCCACTACACCACCTGGACAGCTACATCAGTTGTTAAAGGATTATATTCATAATTAATGGAATTCGGGTCTTAGTGCAGTCTTAAAGAACGTTGTGTAAATTGGATGATGGGCAACATTAGATACATTTTTACATATAGCCACTTCTTGGTTTTCCTGTAATTAAGATGTAAGTACGAAGGCAGAAACTAGAGTTATACTCCAACGACGCTAAAGATTTTTGAGATCATTTTTCTGATAGGATTTACTTTCGTTTGAAACGTGATCAACACTTGTCCTCTAGTTTCGAGAGTTCTACTCGATGCAGTCGTTAAGAGTTACTATAGGACAGTATTAAGAAGTTGTTTATCCATCTGAAGCGAATTCAGTTTCAGCAATATTCTCCAAGAGTGGTATATGGTGAAATGATAAGCCCCGCGGGATATAGAAAAAAACTTCTGAAAGTCTCTCAGTAGATATGTGGATAAGATGTCAGACGATTAACACGAGCACCGAACGTTCGAACAACGACTGTCGACTGAACAGCATACTGACATGCGAGGTATTGTGTAGCAACATTGTAGCTAAATATTTTTATTATTCCGTGATGTTTGTGTAGGTAAGAGAGTGTGAATCTAAAAGTTGGAATATTTAGAAAATAAAAAAATGTAAGAAAATACAGAAAAACCGACAATTTTTATTGTTGTTTTTTAATTTAAGGGTGCAAATCCTCCCAAATCTTTACCCTTTGCACACTAAATGTCCTTGTTTTAGTTGTGTGTGATTATGGCAACGCTACACTAGGGCTTTCTGCCAAGGGGGGTGCCTTGGAAGGAGGACTTTCTAGCGGGTTCTAACGCGTATTCACGTTACATCTGGAGAAAACCTACCAAAACTCCAGACCGTTAGATCGACAGCCGCGCGATGGGAACCGAACCCAGGACCTTCACACTTCGGCCCTCTACCATTTTCAGTGGCATAACCACACGTGCCATGGTGAGGCGTCCTTGCTTTAGAATCTTTCACTGATATATGGTCCTCAGAAGACATTTAGTCGTTAAAATAGTCGTTTCACCGAACCCCCCCCCCAAATCAAATTCATGGCAATAAAATTCCCTAGAAATCGGTGGGTGATGGAGCAAAATTTGGATAATATTGGATTCAAGAGGCATTTTACATACGAGCCTCGAATGTAAAATGCCTCTTGAACTGGTATCAGTTACAAAAAGAAAGTTTTTTTATTTTATTTTATTTTTTTATTGGGGGGGGGGGGTGTTGAAAGATTTATTAGGATAAAAACATTTCGATACATTTATAGAATTATGAAATATTTAATGGTTTATCATCGCTCTATAACAACAGTGTTGTATTTTGTAATATTATACTATATTTTTTAACACAGAGATATAATATAAAAGATTTTTAATCTTATAAATAAAAATGAAATTCTGTTTGTTTGTTTGTGAATTTGATTCGTATACAAATCCACAAAAATGGACCTATCGGCCTGAAATTTAGCACAGATATGTAAAATAATATAGAATAAATCGTAGTCCACTTTAAAACTTTGAAAGTCCACCCGTTCCCGGAATTTAACAGATTTTTTATGCTCTCCACGCAAAAAGCTTTCCGTAATTGTAACCCCTGTAGTGAAAAAAGTGTGAAATAAGGATCGTGGTTGCCATGTGTGGCGATTTTGCCGAATAAAATGTTTTAAATTCTCAAAGTAAAAATAAAAGAATAATAATGATTTTTTTTTGTTAGTTTATATTCGTAAGGTTAATTTTTTTTTTAATTATAATATCGTGTGCATGGGAAATCAGAGCAGGAATAAAATGTTTTATACGCAAAACAATAAGAATTGAAGATTTCCGAGGCTAATGTGTAAAATTTTTAGTTTGAGTAAGTGAGTTCTAGCGGTTTGCACAGTTTTCGGCTTGGCGCAATTTATTGAGAGTTTAAGGAAATAGATTTTTGAAAACAAGTGCAAAGGTTTTATTAGAATACAGCGTTAAATTTTAATGATCCGTGAAGAAATAATGCAGTTATTAAGGCATTTCAAGCGATCTAACTTCAGAATTCTCGCCAATTGAGTACATTGATTTAAGTTGGGGGAATTCCGCCAAATTTCAGAAAATTGGAAGTCTTCTCATTTAGTACATCGGAGTAACGATGAATAAAACACATTATAGTTGATAATTTTAAAAAATTCGGCTGTATTAAGGGATTCCACTTTTCAAATAAATGCGTGCTTTACTCTTTGGCGGTCGAACCATTTCCCATATTGATTGCTGCTAAGTCAATGCTTCGAATGATTCCCTGAAAAACTCAAAATGGTATATGTTGGCACTTTGGCGAGGCTTAGATTTGAAACTGGATTTTATTTGAGACTGGTATATATAATAACACTGGTTATAGATAAAAATGAATGTTGGTATGTGTTTATGAGGTTGAAAAACTCCAGCACCGTTGAGCACCGTTGCACCATGAAATTTGGTTCACTTAAGTCTTTTATGATGGAGAAGGTTTTTATGCTATCCGTTTTCCTTAACGTGCCACTTGGTGCCGCAGCACAACGTCGAATTCTATTCCGTTTAGCCGTTTGCTATGCGAATATCGTTCAACCGATTTCGATGAAATTTGGTACACGCGAATATTAGAACACGGAGAATATTTTTCACTATCCATTTTGCTGTAACTTGCCGCTAAATGGCGCTGCAACGCATCAACTTCTATACCGTTCGACCGATCGGCATAAAATTTTTTATACTTACACATTTGAGCACGAAGAATATATTCTAACTGCGTTCCTTTTGATGTTACTCACCACTAGATGTCACTGCAATGCATTATTATTTTAACTCGCCACTAGATGACGCTGCAGCAGGCCAAATTCTTGACCATTCAAACGGTCGCTATGAAAATCAGTATACATAGCTATTTGAACAATGAGAATATTTTGGCGTTATCCATTTTGCTATAACTCGCCACTTGACGGCGCTGTAGCAAATCATTACTTTAATTAACCACTAGATGGTCCTGCAATGTATCACTTCTTGACTGTGCAAATGATCGTTATGAAAATTGGTATACATAGATATTTGAACACGGTCGGTATGAAAATCAGTATACATAGCTATTTGAACAATGAGAATATTTTGGCGTTATCCATTTTCCTATAACTCGCCACTTGACGGCGCTGTAGCAAATCATTACTTTAATTAACCACTAGATGGCCCTGCAGTGTATCACTTCTTGACTGTGAAAATGATCGCTATGAAAATAGGTATACATAGATAGTTGAACACGGGGAAGAGTTTGGCGCTATCCATTTTCCTATAACTTACCACTAGATGTCGCGTCAACACATGAACTTCAGGACTGTCCAGCCGATAGTCATAAAAATTCGTATACATCGATATCTGAATGCGAAGAATGTTTTCGCCGTATCCGTTTTGCTAAAACTCGCAACTAGATTGCGCAACGCCGCATGGCCTTCTGCACCGTACCAACAATTGCCTTGCAATTCGGTATGCATGATTATTGGACACAATATAACGCGATATCCATTTGGCTATGTCTGTTTATTACAATGAATAGTAATCACCACAAATCGTAATATCAAAAAGTTCATTCATTCCCGTGCGAAGAACGGGTACTTTAGCTAGTTATAAATAAATCGTAAGTAACGTACTTCAATTAAATTGAAACTGTAATTTCAAATTAATATTTTCGGTTCGTGGTGTAACTCAGAAGAAACGAAAATTTTCAAAATAGCTGTTTTAAACAATAAATATGTAAAAAATTAAATTTTTTTATCAAAAGTTTATTTATTACACAACACTCTATAATGCATTTTCGTAATCGTTTCGGAAATTCAAAAAAATTAACTGCCAATTAGAAATTACACCAAATGATAAAAAAAAAAATCTCTTACATTTTCAAATTAAATTTTTTTTCGACTCTAGAAACATTATATTTCTTGTAAATGATATCAATTTCAATCACGAGGCAAAATTCTTATGAGGCAAAAAATTTTAAACCGCCATACACCGTTCTCAATTTGAAGATAACCTCTTATAATCGAGTAATAAACAATTCGAAATATCTCTGGAAATTATCGTAGAAATTCCTTGAAAATTTATATTCAGGGTAGTTTGAAAGTTTTCTTTCGCTTCAAAATAGGGTGTTGCTTTCTATTTAAAAAAATGAAGTTGATGCAGAGTTAAATATAAGATGGCCCCTTATGCAAATTATAAAAACAGAAATTAAAGTATACGTTATTTGTAAATTAATGGCACGTGTACATACTATACAACGAACGATGGCCGAATCAAGGGCCATATTTTATCTTTAGCTGTACAGACACTCTGAATCATTATTTTTACATATCTCCTTGCTGGTTCTTAATAATTTCCAAAATAGAGTTTTAGAATCTTTCTGCTAAGGATCTAACTTGTGAAGAGAATCTCAAGAAAATGTGCACGCTGATTCAGAAGGAAAATCTTCTATCATATCAAAACAAACACCCAATTAAGCCCCATATTGCGGTATTTGTATATGCTTTAATTTAAAACTTTAAAAAGAAACATGGTAAATAATAAATGGTTAATTTCAATTTCATTTGTGAAGGGGATTTTATCATCGTTCTTTCCATAGAGAAAAATAGCTTATGATTTCTTTTTTTTTTTTAATTAATTGCACGAGAAATCATTAGTGCAATTAAGATACCAATTATTCGTAGCAGTGTGCATTTGTTAAGATGAAATAAAAATACATTAAACAATCTGTTTCTGCTCTCATTTACGACTTTTATTATCTCATCTTAAGCGCTTCATAAAATATTTTACAATAATTAAGACAAATTTTGAAAGTAATTTCATTGTTTAAAAAATGAATTTTTCAAACAAAACCAGTTTAATTTATCTTATTATAAGAATAGTTAATAGCACTTGGTGTTTCATTTTTTATGTGAGGAGATATAATTAAACGCAAATAAGTAGCTTAATTTAATTAGAAGCAATATATTTTATGCAATTGTTCTTTTTGTCAGTTAATAAAAAGCATTACAAATTATTCCGTAATGGATAGTTAAATTATTTTTTTTGTGTGTGTGTGCAAAGAATTTCAGCAGAAATCTAGTAGTGTTTACTTTCAAAAGGCATCTATCACTCTTTTTTGTAGTTTTTGATGACTGAATTAAAAGCTATTATAGAAAAATACTTTTTCATTTAAACGTTATTGTTGTTATTCTGTTTCTTTATTTGCATGCCTAAATAAATAAATGTATGAATTCGTTTATTATTACATGTCAGAATACTATACTTACAGTTGTTTCTTTGTTTTTTTTTCAATTAATTAAACGAAAACAAATTCTGTGAAAGTGTTCTTTCTTCAAAAACTAAATAACATTTAACACGATACAACTTATTTTGTGCATTTAAATGTAATTAATTAACATGTTTAAATCATATTTTTTTACAATTGCAGACGATATAATTAATGTGTTGAGGAATTTAGTTCTTTAAAAAATAGATTTTATCAACTTCTTTAAAAATGTGTTGCTTATGGAATATCATTCTAAGTAAAAATTTGGCTAGGTAAACTGTTTGTGTTTCATTTATTTATTTAAATTTTTTTCTAAGAAAGTTGAAAATGAGATGTTTGTGTTTCATAATAATGTATACTTTTTGATATTATTTATTTTACAACAAAACATGACCGCAAGAAAAATGTGCATTGTAATTGATCATACCGAAGACAAAACGCATTTCATTAAAAACAAGGTTTAAAAAACTTATTCCTTTTATAGATGTCAATGCACTTTTTAATTTAAATGCATTGTTCTTTCCTTCAATGAAAAATTATGTCATGTTAACTACTGTTAAGCATAGTATTGTAAAGAAAATACATCGATGTAACGTTATTTTTTAAATACATTATTTTATTCAACTAATGAATATACGCATTTCACTGCAACGATAACTAAAAAAGGTTCTAATTAATATTTAGGGAAAAATTCCTTTTTATTATAATCTTAATATCAGGGTAATAGCACATAATTTCACATTCTTGGTTTTAAAAATATTATCTGTAATATTATGCACAGTATACAGGGTGGCTCAAAACTATGCATCAGAAATTTTTAGGGTAGTAGAGGGAACGAAGACGATTCAGAAACATATAGGAGACTGGGGTCGGAAAGTCTGTCATATACATGTTAATAATAATTTTGGAAGAAGATTTTGAAGCAATAGTGAACGTTTGAACCATGCTTTGTCAAAAACTAATGCATGTATTATATGTTGTGCTGTGTGTTGTGGGATTAATGCCAATTATCTGCACGAGGGATCTAGGCCTATGGGTGGGGTGCCCTCTCTAGGGGGTCTTTCTAAGGGGTCCTAACCCATATGCATGTTTTACTGAAAACACTTTACTAAGACCGATAGTTTACAAATTCTATTTCATTTCATTGATGAAGTTTTCAGATAATAGCCCATGGTTAATGAAACTCGATTAAGAAATGAGCCGAATACTCATACACTTCTGCCAAAGTTATTATCAATAGGTACATAAAGACGACATTTGCGACCCTACATTTCTACGAGATTCTTAATCGTTCTTGTTCCCTATACTACATTTTACATTTGTGAGATATAGTTTTGAATTATCCTGTATCTAGAATATTAGGATTCAACAACTGCGCAGCTCTTCAAAAAGGACACAGGACCCCCATTTAAAATAAGCGTCTAGTGAAATAATATAGCTTTCTCAAACACAACTTCTTTTAAGCCGATATCAATCATTGCAAAATACATAGTGCTTACCTTTTCTCACATCTGAAAGTGATACTAATTCAAACAAGAAAAAAAAATTGAAAATATTACAGATTTCTATATAATATGAAAGCTACATCACGAAAGCATATAAACTTGAAGGTCTTTTCTAGACTTTAACAATCCATGTTTTACATTTAAAGCGTTTCTTATCTAGATCGTGCTCTTTACAACCTGTTGCACTTAGAAGATTCTCTCATTTGGCAGTATATTTACCCATAAAAATATAACATTTCAATAAATAAAAAACGTAAATATGTAAAGGATTTTTGTACATAGAGAATTTTACTTTAAAAAATACACTGAAACTATCATTTTCATTAATTAAAAAAATTCTATTGCATTGTATCATTTTAACAATTAATGAAAAAAATATTGTATACTTATAAACTAGAGAACATTATGCATATTGTTTTAAGAAACGACAGGTGTTTGACATTTATTTAATAAACTGGCAGAACATGATACATTACTGTACGTTTACCATAAAAAATAGGACACTTGTTCAAGTAAAAGAATTTACATCCATGTCATTTTACCTACAATACGTAAATAGTGCATTTATACACCCCACTCCCCTCTCTCATTTTTCTTTGGAAAAAATGTTGCATAAAACATCTTAAGTCGATGTAGAAAGTATTAAAGACACTATCTTCAGAACTTGCAATGGATCTCATGTTCAAGAAAATGATACGAGAAATAAATCTGCTTACTCCAGTGAAATTTCTTTTCATCTAAATTTAATCATTGGAAAAAGGTGCCTTCGTTCTTTCTACTTCACACTTGGCAGTTACAGAGGAAGTATTTTATTCTTTTCCAATTTGAGAACATGTTAAGTTGTGTTCAATAAAGAGGATTTCATCTCTGTAGCTTGGCTCCAAGCATATTTTTTTAAGGGCACAGCAGAATATGCAGATATAAGAGTTTTCTAAAAAAAAAAAACTGCTCATAAGTTTACTGTGAGTTTTCAACCATAAACTGATTTATTAGTAGAATAGAAATAAAAAATTTGAGAGTATTTAAGTTGTTTAGAGTAAAAATGAGTATAAAATATTTATAAAAATAGTATAATAAACGCAACAAACATTCTTCATTATAAGCCTATTCTAGAATATAATCAGCTGAGAAATATTATTACAAAGTTTTCTTTTTACCCTTAATTCATTTTCTATAAAACCTCTTACTTTCATTAGCTTTTCCCTTCCGATGAAAACATTCAAAGAATTTCAGAGAGCTTTTATATTTAGATGTTCAAATAATTTTAGCATTTGAATGTTTAGATTTCACAAAACTAAGTATATACATTCAAGGTGGTCATAATTCCTTCCCCTATAAACTGCATTCTGCAACTCAAACGAGAGAACAGATTGCCACCAAATTTGGCATACGAACTATGCAAAAATGCCTTTAGAGAAAATTTTTAAAAGGATTACTCGAAAACAGATTCCACTAGGCGGAGTTGGCATTGTGGAATGATTTCAAAATAGAATCCTTATTAGTTAATAAATGTTCAGAAACAATTGAATAAAGTTTGAAGTTGTTTGTACATTTCAAATTAGCCATTTTTATTGTTAAATTTGCTACTTTTTCTTACAAAACGGCAGATAGTTAACAGTTTTGATTTTTTTCTCGAAATTCCTTGAGTACATCTCATGCATAGTCTACATACCAAATTTGGTTACAATTCGTTCGTTCATTTTAGCTATAGAACGCTGTTTACTAGGGACGTTTAATTATAACCAACCTGTATATATTATGAAATTAATTATAACACCCTATATTTTAATATGATTAGCATTAATCAAAAGATTATAAGTCTCTTAATTTTAGGTACGGCTCTTTAAGGATTTTCTTACAAATATAAGCTGAAAACTTTTTCTGTAAGCCGACAGAGTGTGATATACCGTGTTTTTCTATTTTTTGTTGCTTTTATCAATCTAGTTATAAGTATGTCACATGAAACATCTCCCGGATATCTAGTAAGCATTACGAGTCAATATCTTCAAAGTATGCAATGAATTTCCCGTTGAAGAAAATGATAAATGAATAAACCAGCTTACTCCAGAAAATCTCTGTTCATCCGAGTTAAATTATTGGAAAATGGCTCTTTATATATTTTTTTCTTTTACTTTGATGTGACAATTTTTTTTCGTGCCTTTCCAGTTTAGAAAATGTGAGATGTAAGCTTATAAGCGGATTTCTTCAATCAACTTAGGATCTATCTTGTTACTATACGGGTAACATAACACATTTAGCTATTGACGCGGTTTGTACAGTGCACACCATTCATTAGGTCGTTTTACAGAAGTGCCTGAATCATGAAAGATTACCAATGAAAAAGGGTAATGCTAAGAAATTTTTCAATACATACGTAAATATAAATGTAAAATGCATCAAGTTCTATACCATTTAACGGTTTGGATTTACTTACCATTTGATTCGACAGCTTTGAATTTGATATTTAACATATACCAAAGCAATATTTTAAAACATTTTACTCATCATCAAAACTGAATAAGCATTTTATACTTCATTTTGTATTCGCACTTCTATTTATTTTTAAGAAAAATGTATTGTTAGCTCATTTTTTTAGAAAAATGTATTAAAATATTTCTTGTTTGTAACAGCATTTCCCCCCAAAAAAGACTAAATTTTAATGCTTTAAAATCATTTACTTGTTTCTTATCGACAAAATAATTCTGAAAATGATTTTGCAACAAAAGCTTTGTACACCAAGAAACCTTTTAATATTTCTACACAGAAAAGAATATTTAAAATACACTTCCAGTGACAGCAAGAGTTTTGACAAGAAACTGATTTTTTAAATTTTTATACAAACATCTCTGCATTTAAAACATGAAAAATATACAGGAGCATATATTTTTGTATTCTTAAATGGAGTATGTATGTCGTATCTGAATGGCAGAGAAAGTAATATTATTTATCTTCTCTTTCTTAAGCCTTTTGTTGACAGTAACATCTTTTAAATGGTCTCGGTCAGTACAGAAATTTATACATTCGAAGAATTCGAAGAATTGCCTCCAATTCAAGAAAAAAGTCATAGATAAGTCAGCTTATTCTAGTAAAACCATCTGAGGAGCAAATATTCTGAATTTCATTAATTTTACTGCACGTTAAGTTAGGTCACTTGCGTAAAATAGATTAGCGTGGTGATGTTTACTAACATGGGTTTTTGGTATCTCTGGAGCAACCTATATACTTTAAACCTTAAATGACTTGTGTTGCATTTTGACAACAAATCCAATTTAGTTTTATGTACATAAAGCAAATATAATTGAAGTTTCTGTTGCAAAGTCTTTAAAATTCATGTGCGTTTAATGTTAGAGAATTTAATCAAGAAAATTTTCTCTTTCCAAAGCTCTGTGTTGAATGCTTAATAAATGAAAATTATAGTACATTAGGCATTTAAGGGCTAAGGTACACGTGTACTATAAGCAGAGGATCATTGTAAAAAGAACAAAACCAAAAAACACTATATTGGTAAATGAAACTCTATCCGCCTATCCGATGAATCGATCGAAGAGAAGTTTTAGATACAGACATTTAAAGTATGAGCTCGATATTTAAAACAATGGAGATCTCATAGTTACGGGTACAGTGAAAAAATTTCAAATTTTTAACGGCGACACCCGCTATTTTTCTGGGAAAATTGGTATCCGCGCATTGAAAAATCATAATTAGCTTTGGAAAAAAAAACATGTGTAAAAAATGGCGGCGTAAAAAATTTGCAATGAAAAACACTGTAAAGAACCACAAGAGAGAAAAATTGATTTTCTTCTAACCAAAAGTTTTTAAGTGCCCTAGTGTTAGTTTAATATTTATAGTGAATATGCCACTGAATTTTGGGAATTGTGCCAAAGCACCTTCTCTCGGTGCCTCCATGGTCCTTGACAATGATATTTTTTGCAAAAGTTTTACGCCGCCTATTTTCATCATACATGTATCGTTCCAAGTTTACTTATGGTTTTTTAATGCACTGATCAAGTTTTGCAGAAAAAAAGAGAGTGTTGCTAATAGAAATTTTCGAAATTTTTTCTCTAAAACTGCAACGTTAAAACTCTAGTCCTTTAAATAATCCCAATCTTGACCTTCATATGTGAATATTTAAAATTTATTTTTGATCGGTCTATCGGATTGGCCGCTAGAGGTTTATTTTAGGGATAAATTTTTGTTTTTTAAATAAAATTTTATTTTCATTCATTTTAATCACCATGCATATTTTTAGGTATAAGGGTTAAATTGCTTTCAAATTTCAAAGTTCCAGCAAACAAAAAAAAAAATAGATAAAAAGATCAGTGTTATGAAAACCTAAAGTCAATGAGCAACATTTCATGCCTCATATGTTGACGGTTAAATAGTGGTTTTAAAAATACTACCTTTGTTTCATAACACTTTTCCTGGACGTTGCTAAGCGTTTGTGATTAGCGTTTGTCTGCAAGAAACGATAGATACGATTACTGAATAAAATGCTTAGGGGATGCTGTTACTTTATGTTTAAATTACTAAATGAGTTGTAAAAAAATAAAGAATGGTTTAAAAAGAAATTCATAGCCGTAAGTATTTTATGGTTTTTGTATAGTATAGCTAGGCTTTAGAGACGAAACAGCACAAAACATTTTATCATATTCAATTTGTACATATATATTTTAAACATTTTCATCCATATACTCAAAAATATTGGAATTCTAAGGATACAGACAGTTTTATGGATAGTGTAACGCATTAGAAACTGGCATTTTTTCAAAATTTAAACTTTATTGCATGGTTACATATTTCTGTTCTAAACAGAACCAAGATTATAATTCATATAAAAAGAAATTGCGAAAAACTTTAAATTAACATGAAAATCACAAAAGCACGGACGACACACGTGCCGATATAAGACGATTCAAACTTAAATTTAAAAGCAAAAATACTCTTAAGAGAAATTTTGAAAGTAAAGTAAACTTATACATTTTTAGCCAATATAATGATTTAAAACGAGAAATTTAAAGGAAATGTGAAATTACAACCGTTGACTACGTTTAAAAAGAAACTCTTTTTTTCATAGGTATTGAAGCGACAAAATATATTAGTTATGATACATAATTAAAAAAGAGTTTATTACAAACAACATCATTCATTATTTTGTACGTGAAAGAAAGACAAAAACATGCTCTCTGAATAGGAAAATTTCAAGAAGAACAAAAAAAATCAGTCCATGCAGCTTAAACAACTTGTAAAATATTGGGTAATGAGAATAATTTCTTCTATCATAAAAAAGGATATATCTTACACATCACAAAATTAACTAACGAGCAGAGAAATATTAAGGCTATTTAATTTCACGGTTTATAAAAGCTCAATCAGTCATTATGATGAATATTCTGTCGGATAAAAGTACCATTTGATCGTACAGGGAGACATAAATGTTCTTATAAAAACAGAAAAAAATAATGGAGTTAAGAATGTAAACTACTGTATGACTATTTTAAAATTGAGTTTTATGTATTTAATTATCATCTACTATAGTAACATAACATACTAAATCTGCTGAAAAGACGATTAAAGCTTCTGCAAGTTACTTTTGGTATTACAGTCATGATGTGGAAGCCCAGTGGTGTAATATTTGGCACATTTTCATGCTACAGATCCGGGATTCGATTCCCGGACTGAGCAAGGTTGACCCAGCCTTTTACCCCTTGTGTAGGTCAGTAAAATAAGGACTGATGCCTCCAGAGACTATGGTCGCGGATCAGGTCTTGGCACAGCGTGAACCGTTGTGCCTTTTTTGACCTTATTCGGTATTGATTTTTATATGAGCCAATTATCTTGTAAAGAGAAGTACATTTTATTCCATGTCAATATTTATAAAATTTTCTCGCCTAATTATATCTTATACCTGGATTCTGAAGCCTTTTTTCTCACTAGTTTCTTTCTGTCCTTCCTTTTTTAGCAAATAATATAATCACGAAAAAAATCTTTATTGAAATTCTGACAGAAATATGTGAATTTTCATTTTTTTCTATCCGCTGTGACTAGTATCTCCAAATGTCTGCAACTACATTTGAATGTGTTGTTTTTTTAAAATTATTCTGACGAAGTTACTGCTGTAAATCTTACGCTCTTACTTATTGTACACTAATAAAATAGTTTCATTTGTTTATAAACTTAAAGAACAGCTTTTAACTGTCACAAAATGTCAGACAAAAGAATTTATGAATGTAACAAAAGAAATTAGGAAATTCATTAAAGGTAAGTTAAGACCTGACGGACGTACTAATTTTGTTATTGTTTAGTATTAATCGTCACGTATGAAAATAAAATTTTCAGCCAAGATATTTTTTTTCTTGTACGTTTGACTGGAATTTTCAGCAGCAAAAATAAAGATAATGGGGAGGTATTTACGGCCTATTCACTCCCGTGTTAAAATCTGTTTCATGCTTTTTGTCTTATTTCAATTTTGATTGGATTTTTCTCAGTAGGGGAAGGGTGGGCAAAATGAGGTACTCAAGGCTATTCTGACCAATAACTCTGCTAGAAATAGAAATAAATTAAAGTATTATTTATTTCAGTTTTAAAATTTTAGTTGTTAACCTGCAATATTGAAGCTTGAAATAATCTGCATATTTTGGGATTTGTATCTCAATATATCTAATGTTAAAAAACTACCCCATTTTGTCTTATGGGCTAAGACAAAATGGGGTACAGACGCATTTCGAATACTATACAATTCACATAGTACACAGTGTACATGTAAACTTATCACCCGCATCAGCACCAGTGGACAAGGCATGAGCCCATGTGTAACATTCACTGCACTTGATCCACCCTTCTGCTTGTGCTGATATACCAACACATTAAAAGCATTTAACATCTATACAACCAATAACAAATAATAATATGGCCACCAATCAAAATGAGACTTTAGATATAGTATATGCTCGAGGTTGGATTTCTTTAAAATAATAGAGCTCCCACGGTTACGATTACATAAAAAAAATCCGAAATTTTCCAACAGCAACACCTACTGTTTTTCTATGAAAGTTAATCAATGCATTGAAAAAACACGAATAGTTTTGGAACGATATACATATGACGAACATTGGCGGTTGAAAAATTTACGAACAAGAGCATGATAACGAACAAATAATAATCCAAGATAGGACCGGGAATTATTATTTTTTTTCCATTAAAAATATTAGCGTGCCATACTGTCAGTTTAACATTTCTGTTATCTATTCCATTGAGTTAATGCAATGTACAATCCACATTTTCTGTGTTGAATTTGGCACTTTGCTTTTCTTTTCAAATGTTTTAGGCAGCCAATTTTCGTCATACGGGTATCGTTCCAACTCCATTTGTAGTTTTACATTGCACTGTTGAACTTTCGCAGAAAAAGAGTGGGTGTTGCCAATAGAAAGTTTCACAAATTTTTCACTGTAACAGTAATTGTGAAAGCTCTGTAGTTTTAAAGAATCCCAGTCTTGAGTGCATACCTCTGAATAATTAGAGGGTGATCGATTTAAAAGAGTACCCGTTGGTTCTTCTTATTACCCTTAAATCTGATGGAGGAGACAACTATTCCTAACACTGAAGTATAATTATTTTAACCTTGTTTAAGTGTGGGAGACAATTTCCAACACTGTTGGACTATTACAGTGTTATTTGAGCCATAAAACAGAAATGGAGATGCACAATACTGCTGAATCCTGTACATAACTTAATTTTTGAAGAACATAATTTAATTAAAATTTCTGCATTTTCATCCCATTAATTATTCCTTCCTTATCCCGTTAGATATTTTTGTGGGTTTATCTTGTGGGTAAGATAGGGTTTTCCAGAAAAGTCCTCCAAACATCGATAAATTATTCCAAGCTATAACTGAAGAAATCTCGTCAATGACACCAACAATGTTGCGAAGTGTGTCAAAAAACTTTGTTCAATGTGGTCATGTTTGCATTCAAAATGGTGGTGAAGATTGCAGTAAGGAATGATACTGTAAAAAAAAATTGATTTAAATTATGCTTTTCAAAAAAAAAAATTATCACAGGAGTAAGTAGCACTGTGCGTCTCGATTTCTATTTTAGCTCACAAATAAGGTTATAACAGTCCATCAGTGTCGGAAATTGTCTCCCACACTTAAAGAAGATTCAAGTAATTATATTTCAGCGTCAGAATAATTGTCATATATCCGTCAGACCAACCGTTGAAAAAGTATCTGTTGGGCAGAAAAACCAACGGGTACTTTTTAAATAGATCAACCTATAAATCTGAAATATCATCTTCATTAGTTGAACGTTTAAAGGTTCATATATTAGGAAAGTTATTTTATAAACCATCCTGTAAATAGCATAATGTGTGTGAACTTGTCCTAAAACATTTTATGATATAGACTCTCAAACACTTTTCAAATGGTGAAAATAAGTATAAGCTCATAAAATAAATTTTAATGAAATAAAATCCTTATAACACTGAACCCGTTTTTACTTCTTAACAATAGTAAAATACTTACAAAAGTAAAAATTGCGCAAGTAAGAAGAAAATTTCATACTATACCAACTGGGGTACAATTACATGAGAGAACACAATTGTGTAAAAGCTAAGGTAAGCAGGGTTAAACTTTCAAGATTTTATTTTGTTTTTTAATCTGAAGAGTTTAGATTTTGTTTTAAAGACATTAAAAAAAACAGAAGCTATTTTAGGAAATACATACCACTTAACTACTAAATTATATATGCTTTCTGAAGCTCTAATGATTGTATATTCTTTATTTCGTAGTATCCCAGAAAATTGCATGATTATTTTGTGTGTTATCTTCAATATTACTGAAATATGTCATAAGTCTGTATAAATAACAAGTAGTACAAAGATATAGGATACAATTTTAAGTTAAATGTATGCGATATTGCACTGCCTACCTTGATCATTTGCATTAATAAGCTTAGACAAAGACACCGAACGAGAGCTGGCTGAAATATTCTTAACTGATTGTTAAAATATTCAGGTTCAGAGACTATGATAATTAATAGTGAAACTCTTAGACGATAACTTCGTTACAGTGCATCGTCCAGAGTCAAATCTTCTAGGAAACATGAATTAGTATGGAATAGTTTGTGATCACAAGTGCTTGATACATTTCGCAACACAACATTAACGTGAGTCTGAAATCAAATTTATGATTGCTGAAACAAGTTCTATAATGTAACAAAGTTAGATTATCGAGAATAAACATTTCGGGTTTTTTTTTTGCCGGAGCAAGATAATTAATACGCCAGGTATATTGTCAGAGAACGGGGTGTTTTAAAGCAATAGGTCTGGAATGTAAAAGATAGTAGTGGATACGGAGGTGGTTCGGGAATTGCAATTTTGTGCTGTCAGAAACGCAGTCTTCTTGTACCTGTTAATAGCTACTTTAAAGTTTGAGCTTTGTGTTGCTATGACAAGCCTACACGAGGGGGATTTCCTTGGTTGGAGGACTTTTAACTCTTTGGGGAGCGGTAGTAGCATCGTAATAAAAAACACATTATTTATGCGCTTTCATTGCTAGTTGCAAAAAAATAGGCTTAAAAGGTCCCAACGCTGAAAAAGTGCAACTGTTTCCATCGATCCATTTAACGACCAACAAAATAGCATTAACTACCATCAACATATACCATATTGCGCACAGAGCCAGAGAATTTTTCTAACACAGTGTCACAGTATGTAGTATATCTGCGTTTTACGAATCAGCTATATCGAGATACCACTGGATTTTAAGAATTTGTTATTTTGCGAACGATTAGAGGAGTTCCTACGCGTTCGTAAATCGAGCGAAGACTGTACATCCAAAAATTTTAAAAATGAAAATTTACAGATAACAAATTCAACTGTAAATTCTGCTTTAAACATGTTAAGTATTTCATAAATGCTTCCACGTTTAAATTATTCAAAACTTTGTTCCAGTAAATAAAACCGATTTTATCTGAAAATTTAAAAAAATGAGTTTCATAAGTCGTCAAAGTAGTTAAGAAAATGATTAAAGAAATACGCAATGCTCTCTACACATTTAAAAGAAGTAGTTCAACGTTTTAACATTTATAATGGATATAAATTAGCTGCATACTTTCTACGGATAAACGTTTACTATAATTTGGTTCCACTGATCAGTTTAAGAACCAAATCACAGTTCATACGTTTCTCCATAGAAAGGTTGCAGCTAATTCAGCAGCATTTTATGATGAAATCTTGACTGCTTTTATTAACAGAGTTGATCTATTTTGTGCTACATTGCTTTTGAATGCTTTAAATGCAGCAATCCAAAGAGTATCAGCTGATATCGCATTCAGCAATCAGACGAATAAATAAAGAGAGAGTCTGATATTCCACACTTCTCTTGATTTCAGTCCATATATTATATATTTCTTGACTGTATATAAAAGCAATTTATTCAAACAGTCAGAACTCATAAATATGGTTGAAAGAAGTCGAATTTCATTAAGTAAATGTGCTTTTACGATATCTCCCATAAATCCTACTGCTCTGAAGGGGATGACTTTTTTGAATACTTCCAGAGAAAAAAAAAACCATGCGTTTTGTGATGAGCATAGACTTAGTAATATTTTTAATCTCATTTCTTTTTATACGACAAAGCAATCGACTTAATTGAATAAGGAGATACTGTGGTCAGTATATTGGTGAAATCAAAGACACAGAATCAGCTTTATTTATTTATTATTAATTGTTTAATTTAACTATACAAGCACGTGAAATTTAACTTCCGCAACAAGATGTACGCCATCAGTCTGTTTCAGTACATTCAATGTAAGTTGTTGCTTGGTTACTGCCTTATGCATGAAAATTATGCTTCAGTAACACCAATTTAGTAAAAATTTTTAATGGTAAATAAATTTGGCGGGGGAGGTGTTAACAGAGCTTTGGTTGTTAGATTTTATATAATTTATAACATTTTAGTATTCATTTAGAAATACAAGCACTCTATGTACAACTCAAATAATAATCAGGAGAGTATCTTTCATTATTGAAATTTTCTTTTTCTACCATTCTGAATTCCAAAACGGCGGGAAAATGATTTTTGATCAGGTCTTAATGAAGTTGAGTTTTACGTGAGCACAATAAGTCAACACAGTTCCGTTCAACAACTCTAGTAAGGTTAAATCTCTGAATAAGATGTAACAAACTACAAGTCTTCATTAAAATATGTGTACTCAAAAATACGCATACAAAAATATAAATCATCATGACTAATTTGACAACAGTTCTCTTATTTGCAAAATATCTTAGCTGATAGATTTTAGCTCACAAATGCTCAGAGATGTATTTTCCCTTTTAAAAACTGAACAACTTATTCAGTTGCTTTTTCATGTAATTAAATTTGAAAAATCTGCAAGCGTCATACTTATATCTCAAAGAAGTTACCTCAGTGGATTGCTTTCAAGCCGATGATTAGCCGACCACTTGACCAGTGGATAACACACGGAACTATGTTACATGGCTGAAGTGTGCAGGTCCAGGGTTCTGCCGATCTAAAGGACTTAAGTTTCCGCCGGCTTTCCTATAGATGTAACGTCAGTATCCTTTAGAAACCGATAAAAATTCCTCCCCTTAAGACAGATATCTCTCATGTAGCTTTGCCTTAACCACGAACAAACAAATCAAGCCAATGTTTACTTTGGCCTGACGTTAGATGTAACTTTACAAAATACTGATTATGTATTATGTATGCAGGGTGTCCCAAAAAGGAATAATGAGCTTTTATTCTTTATCTATTAGAGATGAGTAGGCAGTGTAATTGAAAATAATGTTCAAAATAAGATCGGAATAAGAATTTGTTAAGAAAATATTCCTCTCGTCCATTTTCAAAAACGACACTTTTTAATTTGTATATGATCCCAGTACAAAAACATTACCAATTAGTAAAATGAGCCCCATTCGCTAAAGAGGGGATGTAACAAATTTGAGACTTTCATGATACTATATCGAGGAGATATCTTTAAAGAAACATGATCCGGGATTATACATGATTTGGGTAGTAAGCGTTTATTGCTATAGTGGGAAAAAAAAGATTTTCTTTCGTATTTTCTGTACGACCCCTGAAATGCGATCCTTCGGTGTGATTTTTTCCTTCGGGAGCCATTGAAAAGTGGTTTAAGTCAGCGTTATATTTATCTTCGTTTCTCTGACACTTTTTAAGTTATAATTCTCAAATTTTGTATGTCATCTCATGAGTGTATGGGGCACATTTTACTAATTGGGAGTTGTTTCGTCGGGGTCGTATAAAAATTTCAAAAGTGTTACTTTTTGAAAATTAACGAGAGGATTTTTTCTTAACGGAGTCTTACTTTCGACTTTATTATTTTTTTTTTCCATTTACACTACCCATTTATCTTTAATAGATAAAGAATGAAAGCCCGATACCACTGGGACACTCGGTATAATTTATACGTATGTTAGGTGTAAAGTGTTTTCGTATTTCATTTATTGTTTTGTACATTAATATTTCGCTTATGCGAAACAACTAAAAGCAATAATACGAAATTTAGCATGCATGTGATATTTGAAACGTGAATGCTCAGTAAGAGAGAATTTTCGAATATTGTAATCAACGGTGATTCTTCTCTATGAAAAAAAAAATGAGATCTATTAACTTTATTCTGTAAAATGTATCACATACGATTACGCAAAATGCAACTGTAAGTAAACTTTGGAAATCGTCCTCGAAATTGGCCATCGTTCACTTTCCCATTTTCATTAAGTAGCCTTCTTGGCGGAAAAAAAAAACAGTTTGCTTCAAAAATCTTGCTTTCGTCCGCTATGCTATATATGAATGCATTGTCTAGGAACATACTACTTTTTCATTAAAAATTCGTGAAAAAATTTCCTTCCTTGAATTTAATGAAAAGAAAAATCAATAATACTTTTCTGTACACCAGATACACATAAAGAATGTGTATGTATCTGCTTATTTGTAGTACAGTAATCCACACATTAACGAAATACAAAGAAACAATAAACCATTATGCGCTAGTATGCACTTAGATGGTTTGTCGTGACATGAAAAAACTCGGCACACTCATTAAATAGAATTCTGTTAAGAACATAACCAGGGGATGGGCCATAGGAGCCAGAGATCCTCCTGAAATTCGAAATTTTGTGAATTCGATGTCAATTATCAAGCCTTTTTATGCGAAATTCTATTAATTCCACTGTCTGGCCCACCCCAAGCTTTTTGTCCAGCCACGTGCTTGGCTGAAAACTATAGGATATTTTCCTTTAAATTATTATTATTACTATTACATTTTTGACCATTTATTCGCGTATTTAATGCTCTTGCAAGCTGCATTTCGATTTTAAACCAGTATTTTATTTCTAAGTAGAAGACCAGAGAAAAAATTTTCAGATGATCTTTGCCTGAACAATGTTTATAAATTTAGAACGGTTTTTGAAAATTTCTTTAAGAAATTGGGATTTACAGATGTTTTCGATTTCATACCAAGTATGCAAAATTACATTTGGAGAGATTGTTTCAAATGTTGATAATCTGACTGACTGAACATTTCACCCGCTAAAAAATAGTGCAAAAATAATTTCGTTTTGAGACTAATATTTTTTTCTCCATCAGTTCTTTCACCAGGGGCTCACAAACAGAAATATTTTAAGTTGAACGACCCTGTATTTAACTTAATGCGGTCTCAGTTTTTTATTAAATTTAAAATTTAAAATGAAGGGCTTTCGGATATAATAAAATATGACATTTAATGCAAATGGGTTTACTGCGATGAGTCCAAAAATACTTTTAAATTACAATAAAGGAAAATCTCGAGATTGCGTTAAAAAGGAGGGCTCTCAT
The DNA here is from genome assembly GCA_038373885.1 of Cheiracanthium punctorium. Taxonomy (NCBI): domain Eukaryota; kingdom Metazoa; phylum Arthropoda; class Arachnida; order Araneae; family Cheiracanthiidae; genus Cheiracanthium; species Cheiracanthium punctorium. The sequence continues at coordinate 672,092 of JAWZYV010012030.1, forward strand.
AAGAGAACTATGCGATTCTTTTTGAAAATTTCCAACTTCACCACTTCTACACTTCCCTTAAATGAGAGGAAAGCTTTCAACTTTTTATTTGAAAATAAAGAATTCGCACTCAAGTAGAATATTCAAATGATGAGTTTTTATTTCTTTTGCTGAATGACTTTTCCAAGTGCGTCAAAGGAAATATACCAAATAAATTCAATAGAAATATCAGGTGCATTAAAAGCTGGTATTTGGAGTGTTCGGTTTTGTTTTGTTATTAAAGGGAATTCTCTTAGCCATTAAGTTCACCTATCATTAATGCTTAAGAAATTACATGCGCAGAGAAAGTTTAGACAAACAAAAAAAACTTTTCTGGGAAATGCATTGCAGTGTTCAGGCATGGATTTAATGCGTTTTTAGTTTTATAGTAGCACTTTATCAAACATTATTCTTTTTTAAGGAGAAATCTGCATTCGAAATGGAGCTGCAAAAGCGAGAATTGCATGTCAGATAAATATAATTATTACAGGTGTTCCGCAGTGGCCTTATAGCTAAGATACGTTCCCATAAGAACACGGAAAGGGAAGCAGCACCGGCTTGGCCAATGCTTGGGAGGGTGAAAATCACTCTCGCCTGGACTGCTGTGGAGCCGTGTACGCTAAAGGGAGCTGGTGCACGTAAAATATTTCGTGTTTCCAATGTCCTCCTTGTTCAAACGATAACTGGAAGTGCCCATTTCAGATACAAGGTCTCTCACTGGAATTGGCTCAAAAGACCACTCATAGGGGACAACATTGGCCTGCCTAATAGGTGAACCTGTAATGAAATAATCAACATATGCGGCCTTCGAAGCGGTCAAGCCTACAGTAGGCATGTTTTTACGTAAATAAATTACAAATAAATTTTTATTCTATTTGGTAAGCCTTTAAAAAATAGCAAATCAAAACTAAGTGATAATTCATGTTTTATCTTCCTTTTATGACAGCAAATAAAAGAAATTAAATGTTATGTGATATAATGGAAGTTTTGAGTCACCCAAAATGAAGCAGTATTTTGTAAATCCCTTTGTTCTGTTTTTAAATAATTTTAAAGTTCTAGACCAGTTTATTTTTCGAGTTTTCATTTTAATTTATAGTTTTAAATCTTATTTTGAAAATTATTGATGTAAATTTGCCTGTGATTTTATTTTTAGTTGCTTTAATTGAATAATTTAAAAAATACAGTACATTAAATTTACATCTGCTGATAAACTGTCCACTTGGCTTTTATTTGGACGCCATTCTAGTAGGGGAGCCCAATGTGTTTTTGGGGATTTACTCGAGTGCGGCCGATGAACATAGGGAGGGGGGTACCTTGCATCATGTAGAGTACCTCCACCATATACACTGTCTACCAATAAGTATTTCGACACCTATGCAAATGATGACATCTGTGGTCCTGAGGTACGTCACGGCCTCCGAGGCAGATGAACATAGGGGGGGGGGGGTAACCTTGCATCATGTTGAGTATCTCCACCATATACACTGTCTACCAATAAGTATTTGGACACCTATGCAAATGACGATATCTGCGGTCCTGGAGTACGTCACGGCCTCCGCCGATATATATCGTGTAGGAAACAAGCATTGGCATTAGTCGCATGCAAGATTCCGAGCAGTTCGGAGCTCTCTTATTTGAAATATTGTAACAATAAATGAAAGCTATTGTGAACTAATAGTATTTAAATATATGTAAAATTATGTCGCTTTTTTGGGACATTTCTCGGACAATTTTCAATAAAGGGGGTGAGAGATAAAATGACATAGTCATTAATAGTTTCGTTAAAATTGTTTTTAATGCATGTATCTTACATGATTTAACATAAATAAATTGAATATCGCTGAAAATGTACCTTGTAGAAACTTATGAAAAGTAATGAAGAAGATATAATTTTTCTAACCGAATTAATTTCCTACAAATAAAATTTCTATTAATCAACGATTTTAATACAAAATGGAATTTCACTAACGACAAACATCTCTACGTGCTTACAATAAAGTAATGTAAGCTACGTACAAGGGAATTTAATAATTAACCTTCATAAATTCAAATGATTCCGACGGTATAAATCAATTCACAGAGTACCACAGAGAGGAGAAATTTTCCTAGAATCATTTTCTCCTGAAACGAGGGAACCTATTGAAATTCAGAAACGACAGATTGTACTGCAGATTTTAATTTCTTTCACCTTCCGTGCACCGAATACTGAATTGTTTGCAGTTTTCAAAGCGAAACTGGAAGATATTATGTTAATGAAATCCATTCTGTTTCAGAGCGTTTGGAATCCGCTTAGAATGGTCATCGCAAAATTACTTTGGCCCTTGTTTGTGACTTCATTCCTTTTAATCACATTCTTCCGAGTTTTACTTTAGGAAAATGGAATAAATGTATAGATAGGCAATAGATGCATTTTCTAGATTGTGAAAATGTTTTATTCAAACTGTTTAAAAAGTATGATTATATTGGGTTTCTTTTTCTCTTTAAAATTATGAGACTTTTTAGTTTCATGTCGGGAAAAATGTTTGTTTAATGTTGAAAAAAAAAACAAGGTTTAAGAATATTTTTTAAATAGTTTTATTTTTGATGAAAGGTAGAAACTTAGTTTACCCATCATACCCCTAATTTATTTAAAGTTTTCAGATTTTATTTATAATTCGGAAAAATTAATTTATCTAACAAATTTATGCATAACATTACTTATTCCATTTTGTAATTCAGCTTTTCCTACGACAGTTATTAGATTCATAATAATTACAAAATATTTTTAATGAATAATTTTTGAATAGTTTTATTTTCAAACAAGCGTAAGAGTACAATACTATCGCATAATGGTAAAGCACATTTACACATAATGGTAATGCACATTTTTAAAATCAGTGGATTTTAGTTTCATCCTCACTTGTTCAATGCCTTGGACAATTTACATCAAAATGAACGAAATAAAAACCCTGCTATTCAGGGCGTTTCCATCTAAAACGAGGCAGCAAAATTTTTATATGCACAAATACATAGATTTAAATTTGACGGTAACACTATGTGCTGTAGGATTATGTCAGCGTAAAAATAAATAATGAGTAATTTAATACAAACATTTATATTTTTTGAAAAGCAAAATGCTGAGCAAACTGGAAAGAACACAATCAGAATAAAAGAGAAAGAAAGAAAAATGAATCATAAATTAAGGCTCATAATCTAATATTTTATTTTTGGGATGTGATTTTAGTTTCATAAATGAGGATAATAGGGTAGATAAAAGAAAAATTGAATGTAGGCAGTAGAATATAAAGTATAAAGAATAAAAGCAATAAAAAATTAGTAGGTTAAATAAAAATAATGAAATGCTAATGCATAAGAAGTAAATTTTTTAGTAGTAATAATTAAGTTTCACTTTAATTTAAAACAAACCTGAGAGTTTATTCCAAAATTATTAACAAGATACATTAAAAACTCTGAGAGAAATTTGTTTTTCAATAATAGGAATTTACCAATCGAAAAACTGTGTACATAGTTTGCAATAGATTATATTTCTTTTTTTCTGAAAATATTTTTACTAAAACAAGACACGGTTTCTTCTATTTAGCGATAAATATGTTTGGAGTTATAACAATTTCAGTGGATCCTTTCATTTCATATCTTCACTCACTTAACACATTTTGAAATGCAATAAAAGCTTTTCCTTTTTAGAGAGCGAAACATATTTAGGCTTTATCTCATGCTTTAATAAAATTGTTTACATTAAAAAATAGTTTCTTTCCACTCAAATATCAATGTTGTTTCGCGACCAAATACTAATTTTTATATGATATTCAATATCTGAGCAGTGCTTTGCATGTAACGTGAATCACTTTAATTCTAAATATTTTCCTCTAAATAAACAAAATATAATCTTAAACTCTCTCTTGGTAAATCATACCAGCCCCAGCAAATAACAAAACTCTTTTTAAATAAATCTTCTCAAGGCAGTTCAGCGAAAATATGGAAAGTAATTTTTATAAATTTAGTTCTTTCCCTGGAAAATTATGGATATTTTCTTCTTTTTTGAAGCTTAGGGAAAACAAATATAGTAGAAAATCAGAAAAGTAAAAAGATTTTCATTGGGAGACGAAAAATTCAAAAAGTTAATGGACTGATTTAGTTTTATAAGAACGATAGTAAAATCTGAAAATTTCAGTAACTTCCATGATTGCAAAAATGGGGAATTTAATGGAAATACAGACTGAAATAAAATGTGCGGATAAAGTATTCCTCTTTTTCTAGATTAGTAAAACTCCTGACTATTTAATAAACTGGAATGTCAAAGTAACATTTGCAACCTCTAATTTGTACAGGTGTCGTGTCTAAAATCCCATTCTAATTCATATAACGATGTCAATAAAGTATTTTGTCGGTTAATGTAAGTAGTTTAGTTTAATATGGAATATTTGGTCTTATAATGATTGGCAATCATGAAGTCTTGTTTTCATTCTTAAATTTTTTATTTTTACGAATATTTCAAGCCCTTAAAGCCCCGTACTTAGTACCAGTAGATGGAAACATACATATAAAAAAAATCGAATTTGCTAAGAGAAATATCGATGGAAATATTTTCCTGAAAGGTTAAAGAAAAAACGAATAAGATCGACACATCCATATCAACCCCCACTGTTTGGTGACGTCACTAAACATTGGTAGGAGTAAGTAGAAAAGGTTGAAAACTTAGAATGTTAAAGGGATATGTACTGTAGTCTATACATCATTGGATGCAACTGATATTGTCAGTGCGGCATAAAAACATTAAAAAGTGGAGTTTGTGAAAAGACTTTGAATTAGTAAATGATAACTTGAACCCATTCAAAGCATCTTACCTTTTAAAAAGTACCACAACATAAATTAACGCAGGTTGTTCTACTAAAGGATTTATTCCTTGAAGTTTCCGTTCACCTTCTTTGTGGTTAGGAATCTGACTTGTCTCTATTTCTTTTATTCTCTTTTCTTGGTTACTTCTCCACAAAAGAAATGGGATTATATCCTGATATGCATTAGATTTGAGACAGTTCCTGTGTTCTGTTTGATCCTCAAAGCAGGAGGTTTTCAACAATGCCAGATTTGATGGTACGACGAGATAGTTTTATTTTTTTGTTTGTTTCTGTTTTTTTCGCTGTGTATCATGTCATGGGAGATATGTCTTAGTTTCTCCTTTACTGGTTTGATTTGAACAAGTTACTGAATTTCCTTGATCCTTTGGGGAATAGATTCCGATCAAAATTGGTAATATCAGTTTTTTTTCATCATTTTTTATGCATGATGCGACAAAAGAAATGAAAACGCCGCATTATCTGTAGGAATACCTTCAGATACTATTTTTACAATTACTATTGTTAAGAATATAAGGCTAATATATTGGGTATTAATTGACGTACATCTTACTAAAGATTTAAATGGGTTACTAGGATTGGTATAATTTTGGAAAATACGTAATATTTTGTTTGAACATGATGCCATTTATTGTTTAGTGCTTATATGAGACAGCCTGGAAGAAATATGCCAATGTCATGATTTTGTGCTTTCAAACCTGTCATCAATATATGTATTTATATAGATTTGTGCTCACTACAAAAGATTTCCCATGATGCTACTTTTGTGATGATACCATATTTTTCTTTTCTATATGTGGTGTAGGGCCCCACCATGGCCAAGTGGATAAAGACACTGAACAAGGCAGATGGCTGAAGTATGAAGGTTCCGAGTTCGGGCCTATCGCGTGGCCATCTATCGAATAGTCTAGCCCTCCAAGCGGCTGTGACGTAAAATCCCGTCAACTTCGTTCCAGATTCCACTTCAATGCATCTGTAACTAAATTATTTATAACAGTCAGGTATCATAAAATATGTTCCGATATTGAAGCTTGTAATTAATTTAGTAACTTGTTTTTTAATGATTACAAATCTTCCTATCAAAATTTAAATTTTTTATATAATTTTAAAGCTACATGAAAATTTTACCGTAAAAACAACTTTACATTATTTGCTCATTTCCAGGAAGCTCAGAGGGCTAGAGTTCTAGTCAATTTTCACCGCGTGTAGCGCGAATATGCGTTAGAATCCCTTACAAATACTGCACTATTCGTAATGTATCGGAATTACTTACAATTCGTGACCAACTGAATCCAAAAGGATAGTACTATTTTATCTCGATATTTCTCACTATGTTATTAAAAACAGTTAATTTAACACAGAATTCATATTATTTAGCATTTAAACGAGTTGCTAAAAGGCTTTTTTGCTTGATGCTCGCTGCAAAAGATTTTAATGACTATGTCATTTTATCTCTCACCCCCTTTATTCAAAATTGTCCGAAAATTTTGTCCCAAAAAAGCAACATAAAAGTATGCGACATAATTTTACATATATTTAAATAGTATTAGTTCACAACAGCTTTAATCTATTGTTACACTATTTCGTAAGCTGTAGAATATACATCACATGTATTTTTCAAAAATAGGTTACAATCATAAAAATTTCAACATGGGGTTACTAGGCGAAATACACGAAAGATGAGAGATAAAGTAACATAGTCAATTAATATCGTTTAAATATGGCAATAATGAAACTAAAAAATTAGGCGGATTCGGGGTGTCTCCCCCTCACGAGGTTCGAACAGCCGAGTTATTTAGTTACTTTTAGCAATAAAATCTTCTTCTTTATACATGGTGTCTAGAAAGAACTAGTTATTCGTGGTCAGTTGAATCCAGACGAATAGTGACCCTGCAATCATCATGTTTGAAGTTTCTGACCATTTCAATTTGTTTCATGTATTTTGACAAATAGTTTCGAACCATAGCAGCCTTCACGATATCCTGTTAACTTGTTCCTCTTTTATTTCATGTTTATGCATGACGTCACATACGAAATCTACCCATATCCCGATTTTGATCCTCATGACAAGAAATTCTCCGTAAAACTCAGAATGACTCAGAAATTCTGAGATCTTGGAGGTAGCCGATTACACACTTGCATCTTTATGCATGATGTCACGAAAGGAAAGAGCGACATTTTTTTTTCTGTTTCATAAAGACGGGCAGTTTTTGTCCTAAAGATATTACAGGATCAGTACGTGCCACTTACGTGTCATTAATGGTCTTTCCAAGCTGAAATCTAATAATTAAATTCGTACGTTATGGTTCATGTAATAAAAATTATTTTGTAAAAGATGCGATATTTCTATAACATTCAAACGATAAGAAAGAAAGATACAACTAAAAATATATAAAATAGAAGCTTTAAAAGTCTATTTTGCATCTATCCATTGCGAATATTTAAATTTTTTAAATGATTTATTTTCAGTACAAGAAAGGATAAGTGGTCCCATGAAGCGGATATCTGTTTTTTTATTATTTCCTTTCTATTCCTTTATTCATTCATTTAATCCCGAATTTCAAAGCTTTTTATTGAAAAGGACTTTCGCAAAATCTCTAAAAGTTGAATCATTATTGTCTCCTTTTCTTCATTTCTGGCATAATGATAAAGCAATAAAGAAATCTATCATATTATAATAGGTTTAAATCAGCACCGCAAGTTTTATAATTTTGAGATTTATTTCAAAGTTCTTTCAAAATATCGATGAATATTTAGGAAAGAATTTCTTATAAGATTTTTCATAGTTTGTTGTCAGTATCTGTGTATAGTTCCCATATGTTTAGAGTAAAAATTTAACTTGACATGGCTATATTATTTGTATCTGATTAAATAAAAAATGTTATTATTTACTTAAAACATTACATATATATTATGGATGTGAACTGTCACAAGTACATAGCAATGTAGCATTTCTGTAAAATTTTATCCAGCTGTACGTAGCATTTATAATGATTTTACAGTCACACACACAAACACATCAAATTATAATAGATTACGTTTTAAGGACACTTTTTTGTTTACAGTGAATTTAAAATATATCATTATATTTTAAACAAAATAAAAATGATATATGCTATTAAGGTTTCAAAATAATGCTCTCCATTAAAATCGGATAAGTAGCATTTATAATTCTTTTGCATAATCATTCAATAAAATTCCAATAATGTTCTAAAATAAATTAGAGTCATTAATTTATTTCAAGGACAATATAAAAAGTATAGAATCAGGTGGCATAATTATGAACACCTTCTGCAAATTTTTGACTTTTTAACTCGTTTAATTATACGGAAAAGATTGCTTTAATTCTCGAATGGAAAATTTTGAAATTTTTAAAAATGCCCATCTAAATTTTGTTCCGTTGTTTTATTCTTTTAAGATTTAAGGGAGTAGTCGTAATTAACCCCCAAAATGACAAAAAATTGGGGTAATTATGACCAGTTAGACAGTCATGACTACTTCGTTTTTACTTCGTATACTTTCGTGTACATATTTTTTCATGTATTGAGACTACTATTCTTGCTTTGATAATGAAGAGAGTTGCATCAGTGCGCAAATAAGGGATGCAAATGAATAATAAAGTTATAATTTCTAGTTATTAAATGAACATAACCTTCTACAAAAAATGAAAAAGTTTGTGTGAACAGCACGTGTGATGTAGAAATTACAGCAATTTTTATGTATTTTAAAAGGAAAATTTTACGGTGTACAGAAATTGAGTGTGAAATTGCGAAGTATTATATCTATTAATAAAAATTCTGCAGGATGAGTATTGATTTTTATGTAACCTGTGTTTGTTTCAATCAGGCACCACAGCTCAAGATATAACTACAATACGATTCAACAACATTAGTCTCTATCCGCTGGTAATTATATAAACATTATGGTGGAGTGTAAATGGCAAAAAGATTTTTTTTTAATTTTAATATTTTCTGACTCAACAAATGGTTCAATTTGGCAAAAAGAGTCACAGAAAAAAATTTCTAGTCCATTCACCGATTATCTTCAGGTTCCGCACTGGGCTCAAAGAAAGGAATGTTAACGTAAAAAGTTAAAAAAAAATCAATTTTTTAAATTTAATTTTAATGTTCACCATAAATTTATTTCTGACTCAAAAACAGTTCTAACTACTAAAAAGAAACAGTAAAACATTGCCGTTAACAAGAAAAAAAAGAAAGAAAGAAAAGTCACTAACTTGCAACCGATCGTCATAAGTTTGTGGGTATATTTTGAATGCATAGCTATTAAATATTTACATATTAATTCATTTTTAAAGACAATTGATATTTAGAAAACACACTAATACAGTAAAGGAAATGATGCCAAAGTTACCTTTCGAGTGTTATTGACTAAAAGAACACTCTCATTTAATCAGTCTTCAATTTTGGAGTCCACATGCCGTGTAAAATACGTAATTAACTTTGGTATCAAACTTTGGAAGTTCCTTTCGTGATTTGATTCCACAACGAATGTATCCATCTCTGGCTTCTGCTCCACATGTTACCAATCATGCTTGCGTTAGTAGTCTTACATGCCTTTCTACTGGTTTAGAATGGCGAGGGAGCTTCTCTATTTCAAATTCTGAACCGTTTCTGATTATACTTGCTACGTTTTCGTCACTGAGGTTCATGGTAGCTGGTGGTTCCAAAGGATTGTCCCAATTAATTATTTGAAAATACTCCTCTGCTTCGAAATTTATATTTGGAAGATCAAATTGGCGTAGTTTCCCTATCCAGTCAGTTTTTCTTGCTTTCAATATTCTTCTTAAGCCAAGTTTTCGAATATGTGGTCATTCATCAAACAGTATAGCCAACAGAATATAGAGAATGAGCAAAATAAGAGTTCCTCTGAATAACTTCATGAATGATTGACTTAAAATCGTCTGGCAAGAATGAACTTCTTTCCATCATTACGTGCTCCATGAGTACCTCCTGGTTTTTTTTTATTTCAAACCAGAATGGCACGTAAACTTTCATCACATAGTCTACTAGAAGTTTAAAGCATTCTGTTGCTTCGGCAGTCGACACGTACAGGCGCAGTATTCTGCTAGCTGTAGTGAGTCGCAGCTTGAATGAGACTTCCTTCCTGGTCTTCTGTTCTCCAAATCTGGATGGCACTTTCCCGAGCATACTGCCCTAGAAATATCGGAGAGGTACTTTTGGTCTGTACTGAGATCTTTTTCATCAATTTCAGGCAGAGCAACAGGAATAGAAACAAAATTTGTCACAGCAAGGGTTTCGTACGTTTCCAGAGGTTTTCCTATTGTTCTAGAAAACTGGTGTGGCCCAGATGTCTTTCCGTTAATCTTATAGCAAAGGTGGCGAAGATGTAGTTCATTAGTATGCAATAAGAATACAAACCAGTGCAATTTATGGCCAACAAAGATTTCAAGCCGTCTAACTACGCCATTTTTCTTCCCAACGTTGACTTTCGTTCCATTGCACCCAACGGCAACAAGATCCGAAAATGTAATCTCTTTCTGTGTAACTAAGTTGATGACGCTGTAAATAATATCAGCACTAGAGCCTGAATCCGGAGTCACATGTCCTATATGAACAGAACCAGGTTCTGACTACATAAAAATATGCTCTTCCACAGCTACAGTCGTATATAAAAAGTTTCCCATCTTGCATTATAGGAAAGCTTTGTCCTTTCTTTCATCGAAGTATATGGCGTACAGTGTTACTTTTGTAGAATTAATTTGGGATCGTATCTTTCATTATAATTTTTAATAAGGGGAATTACTTCTTGGTGACTTACCACAGGCAAGGAGGCTTTCTTCAGAATTCTTTCAACATCCAAAGAAATAATTTCCATGATATCTTTTACTGAAGGATCCTTCTTGTTCCCCTGCTTCCACAGTATATCATTTTTTGTGAATAAGAAATAATTCATTAAATCAGAATACGTTGGTAACACTGTCTCTTTCAATTGTACTGGAATTCCGAAAACACTACAAAAAGTTTAACCTCTAGTTGTGGTCATATTTAAATTCAAAACTACTTATTATTTTGTCAAATATAAATCAAAATTAATGAAACGTATTGCTTCCATCTTACAAATTAGAAACAAGTGGTTGGAACAAATGCAATCACAGAAACAAATCATTCCACAATAAAAGTGACTTGCCTTATTAGGTTATGATAAAATAGTTATCAGATTAGAACACGAGCTGCCAGATTTTAGAGTATAAGATAGTAGTAGATTTTAGAGTATAATTTGCCTTTTTTAGGTACAAAAAGCCATTCCTATGACAGTAACGTTTCAATAAAACAATTTATTAATGAGGAAGTAATTCATTAATATTATTTTACAAATTAATGAATTATTTAGTAAAATATTAAATTAAAAAAAATTTTTTTTACATAAAAATTATTAAAACTTGAAAAAAAGCCAGTATAAATATTTACTTGAGGTGTGGAACCTCAAGATGTCAACATTTTAAGCTGAAATTTGGAGACAATTAGTTTCAGCTAGTTTGGTACCATATAATGACTCGGGCAATGTGAATTTCGAAAAAAAGTGTATTCGCTCCACCGTAATATACATGCTACAACATCTTCATTGAGAATGCTTTGACTCCCGTCTTTACAAAGATGGGTGCGAATAAATTATCTATTCATAAAACAGTAATACATACGCAGATACATGGATTGGACAAAATAATATGAACACTTACGAAAAATATAGCACTCAAAAGAAACCTCTCGTATACTCCTGCCCTCTAGCGGTGAAGGGTGCCACCTAGCGGAATGAGAAGGTGTACACATAAGTCTGCTACCAGAAATTATAAAAGTCGGATGCGAAATATATTTATGCGTTAAAATTGCATTATGGCTGACCTCTCTGATTTTGAAAGAGGCATGTTTGTTGGGGCCCACCTTGTTGGAGCCTCAGCAACGATATAACGGCAGCCCTTCTAGGCATTGGGAGAAGTACAGTGTCGACTGTAATTCCAGCATATTTGAAACACGGAAAATTTTCATCTAAAACGCACTACAGTGGTCGAAACATGAAGCTGAATTACAGAGACAGAAGGGGTTTGAAGGAGATTGTGGCAAAAGAACACAAGATAACACCATTCCAAATAACATCCGAGATGAACACGCTTTTACAGGAAGCAGTTTCATCAAAAATTATCCGTCATGAACTGCATATGGCAAATATTCGTGGTAGAACGGCTATTTTAAACCATTTTTTACACGTACAACGCCTTGAAGCAAAGAATATGGCATCGCCGGTAGCATTAAAATTGGACACAAGAACAATGAGAGAGAGTAATATGGCAAGACGAATTGTTGATCACATTATTACCGATAATTTGGACGAACGATAACTTGGAGAAAGCCACCAGAAGCCTATCATGTTGACTGTCTTCGTCCTGCGGTTAAGCATGCCGGTGGTTTAATGATGATTTGAGGTGTGATATCATGACATCTTATTTATAAATAAGATCCGAACACGCTGTTGATATGATTTTCTATAAAATAATATGACTTTTCATTAAAATTTGCTTATACAATAAAGCGTTCGGCTTTACGCACTTACGACGAATATCTCCTAATATACAGACTAAAATATAATTTTCAGTAATTTTAGTTTTGATGCATAAACCATAAATTGTTATTAAAATCGATTTTAAGTTATACAAATTATTTAGATACTATTAAAAATGGTTGGTGTTATTTAATTTTTCACACCTCTATGCATAACCGTTACTTCAGTTTTAGGCTGAGTGTAAGATAAGGCATGGTATATTTCAATGTCGGTGTTCAGTATTGTGTTCCTTGTATATTTCTTTATTACTGCATAAGTTATAGAACCAATTCTAATTAATATTCAAAAATTCATCATTAACCTATTTCACGTTTTTTTTTTTCAAATAATTCAGAAAAGTCTGATGTTGAAGTTATAAGAGCTAAACAGAGAATGAACACACAATTTTCTTCAACTAAAGTTATAATTTCTGTAGTTTTATAAATGATTCAAAATTTTCTTGTTAAGTAAGAGCTCAGTAACTTTTTAAAAGGAAAAATAAAGTAAAATGCATTTTGTTGCGAATTCAGTGTAGTAGTAATTCAATATGTTAATCTTTCATATTGTTCTAATAAAGTTGTAATTATTTATATACTTGTGAAGTAATCAAATTCGACTTTTTCCTGAAGAAACGTCGGCACTTTTGACGTTCCTTCGAAAAGCTTCCCCAAGACTGTTGATACAATAATAAAATTTAAAAATCTTGTCAAATTATGGTGTTTTTTGAAATGAAAGGACCACAACTATTCTGAAAACAACAAATTAGTAATGCTTCGTTTAGTTCTCAGTCGCTCCAGTGACTTAGAATACAAACAACTAACAACATAGCTTTCCAACCTTATTTCTTGTTTGTTTCCCATAAACTTAATTTTCTATTAAAAGTTCCAATATCTCTTTGTAAAGAAAAACAAATTCCCATTTCTCAGGTGAATTCGGCGTGACATTTATCTAACATGTATATATATATATATATATATATATAATCCTATTGATATATGCGTATACTTGTGTCAATTCAATAATTTGGTCATTGTATTTTATGTAGACACACATCTGAAACATAAAAGACACTGGATAAGCTTAAAAAATGATTATTCTGTGCATTTTTTAAATTTTTCCGAAGAAACTGGTTGGTTTGAATCCAGGAGTTGTGGAAGGTATTTTCGCAAATAATTATTGTCAGTAGCTGTCATTTAAAAAATAGAAACTAATTTTAATTTATTTATTTCACACACAAAAAATTATAGAGAATCCATCAAATGCTTTCTGATTACTTCTGATATTTTATATAAATGTTTTGAATATTTGTTTTCTTAGAATTATGTTAAATTAATATATGTATTGCTGCACAATTAAGCTAAATAATTACTTTTTCTGTTTCTTTATTGAAGTGATTGTTTAAATTTCTTGCATACCTTAATGGCACATGGAAATGCTCATTTGAATAGCTGTTCTTTTTGTCCCTAATTTCACTCGCTAACTAGTTATAATTTCCAAACCATAAAATCTAACTGCAATGAATAAAAATTTAACATCGCTGCTATTATAAATATCATTCTCGGGTGTCATCTTTTAACTGTGTTATGTAAGTTCTTCGCGTTAGTTTTGTGCAAGCTTAATTATTTTTTAATATGAATCTATTGTTGTATCAAGTATCTTGTATTCTTTTAAAAGAACTAAAAAGTTTTAAAACTATTTGCTCGGTTCTATTACAAATTTCATTATGTTTAATCTGAATTAACTTATTTTATATTCTATCTTGTATTATTTTAAAAAGCGCAAAGAAGTTTTAAACTACCTGCGTTGTCCTAATCAGCTTCAGAGAGACAAAATCACATCATATACTAAAATCCGAAATCACATTCTTTTATTAAAAATTTAAAAAAAGATTATTTTTATAAAGCCTTGTGATAGACATTTTTTTTCGCAGAAGTAATTTTCCAAAAACACATCTTCCCACTACAACATCTTCCTTCTTTAAAAAAATACATCACGTTTAATCTACTTCAATGTGTCAAAATTTTCCCCCGTTTAAATACATCAAAGCACGCAAATAGTATCTGCCTTTACTTTTAGCCTTTTACTTTCTCTCTCTTCCACATACTTCGCTTCGATACACTCACCCAATCGCTTCCTAAAAATAAATCTACTTCCGTCCCTTAAACTGGTTAAATTCAGGGACAAGGCCCGGTTCAGGTGCACAAATAGATCCGATTTATTTTCGACGACGTCCTACATTTCGATTGATCTGCAATCGATACTACGAAGCTGATATGCTTAAGGAATTTCAATGAGATATAAAAAAATAAATGGAAGGCCATTACTTAGTTCTTTTTTAACGACTTCCTTTATTTTTTCTTCTTTCCCTTCAAGTTAATCTTCTGAATGAGGTAGGTAATAATATCCATTTAAAATTTGTTCTAGTAAATTTGAAATCCATATATTTAATCCTCATTTTTTAAAGGAATGCGTAAAATGTCAAATAAAAATGCAAAATTAAAGAAGAAGAAGAAGCATTTTTCCTTCGCGAATTTAGGAAATGAGTTTGTAATGCATGAAGGCCTTTTTGGCATCTTTTTGAAAGATAGACAGTAAAATGCGAATTCTGAGAGCCTCAATAGAAATTAAATATGTGGCTGAAGATCTAGAAAGTATTTCATAATATTTGTTTTAATAAACATATACATGCAGTCAAAAATAAATGAAACTTGGGGAAATCACATTTACAATGATGACATATATAATTGGTCTATAGACCACTCATCTATCAGAAAATTTATATTACTTCAGAAAATATCGCTTTGAAAAGTTGCAAGTGCCATATTTAATCCTGAACAAAGGTTTTTAATGGAACAGAAAAATAAAATAAATTGTTAAATTGAATAAATAAAAAAACTGATTGATATTTTGAAATTACCCCATGAAAATAAAAATGCATTTTTGGAAACACTTTTATTACATTATTTATTAACAAATGAATCATAATATTAGTGCTATTACTTCGAAGATTGGAAAATTGTGTACGGTGTATACTGGGCAATCTCTTTGTCATATATAGTGTGTCCGTAACTGAATGACCTTAGTTTAAAGTTTTCTAAGGATTAACATTTTTTTTTCAGAAGGCTTCGAAATTTTGCAATGAAAAAACCGGTATTGCCTTAAGCAAAAAGAAATGAACTTTAAAATTTGACACCAGGGGACATTTTTAATGAATACATGATACATATCGCATACATTTACGATAGTTTACAAACTTTATTACTCAAAATTTTTATTACAAACTTTATTACTCAAAACATGTTCAACATGTCTGCCATAATTTTCAGATATCGTCTGGGTAATGGTAAGTATGTTCCACAGTTGACCGCTATGTTTTCAAAAGACACACTAAGAGCACACACTAAGAGCTTTCACACTAAGAGCTGTCTTTAAAAGTCAAATAAAACTATTTGTTATCGTATCAGATATCTCAAATACACCCTAAGCCAAAAGTCCCTTGGCTTGAGGCCTGAAGGCCGGCGATGCCACACATCACGAAAAAGTAGCGTTTGATAGCGTGAAGTGTTTTTTGTGGACGTCCTTAACACATCAGTTGATGTTCCCAGAAGCTTCATCTTGCAAAAAAATGGACCAGAAAGGCATTGATGGTCTACAGATCAGGAATGATTTGATTCAGTAACGATAAAGGAATTCGCTGCCCAGCGATAGAACATATTACTGGAGCTCCAGTATTTAATTCTTAGGGAAAACATTGAGCTTCAAAGATGTACGGAGCTAATGGTGTTGGAGCTACCGATGGATAAAAAAGAGAGTAAAAAGCAAATAAAAAAAACAGTCTAAGTGTGTAGTTTAACACGGTTGAAAAATGCTAGCTAGTGATGTTTCTTCAACCCTTTTAAGGGTGAGCCCTTTCCCAATGCTGAAAAAAGGGCAGCCGTTGCCATCGCTCGACTTAACTACCAGCAAGATGGCGGACGATCGAAACGTTCATCGCGTGCCACAGATCTAGAGATCCTTTTTTTGACGCAAGTGGCTGTGCGGGCACAGACAGCTGTCGTTTTTACAGCATTGGGCGATCTATCCAGCTGTTCCCGCATTATTCCGTTTCCCAGCAGATGTCAGTGCTGTTAAAAATAATCGTGACAATTTTTTACGGGAAATGACGTGCTAAAAAGTAAAGGATTCTCGTGGAGCTATGTCACCCGCAACTATTTTTATAGAAATCAAATCGATTCTTCGTGACAAGCAAAAGTCAAAACCTCAGAGTTTGTAGTTCCCAGAGCGGGAAGACTGCGCGTTAAAGGGTTAACCCTTTGCGGTCGTATGTCTACTTTCAGACACCAAGCTGTTTTACCGTTCCGTTATGTCTGCTCTAAACCACCATAGTAAGCAACCATCGATATATAATGTAAGTACTTAAACAAATGTTTCACAGAAGAAATTTACTATATTTCAGTCCTAAGTAATTGTTTAATTGTTTATGATATTTTCTCTTAATCTTATGTAATTGTCTAAATTTTGCTAATTTTCAGCTTTATACAAATATATTTTTTTTCAATGAACCTTGTTCATCTATTTTGTAAATGTTTCATGAATATTTTGAATAAAATTGGTGCTATATTTGACGAACATTATTCAGTTGTTAATGTAATTAATCATATCCATATGCTTTAAATGAAAAATGTTTAAAATGATAAGCTTTCTAGATTGAAAATTATCTAACAACGTTTAAAGTCACTCCTCCTCAAAATCTTAAAACATTAAAAGTTTAACTTCTCAAGAAACTGAAGATAAGACGTTTGAAGTGATCTATATGGCTGTCCGGAATGTTATCATAAATATGCCTCATAATAACAAAAAGATGAATAAATAATGATAAATAGGTTCAGAAAACTTGTTCACACAAGAACTTTTAAAATATGTTCTCTTCCGAGAATGTTTAGATGCATTTTGAACTCAAGGTTTACATGTGTCTTATACATTTTATTTAGATTACTTTTAATTGTCACTGGAAATGCATTTCAAAATAAGTTAAAGCGTTTTCTTCAAAATGAAATTTTCGGTCTTCTTATGAAAATAATAAGTAGGGTGGGAGCAAAACAGTCATTGACACTTTGCACGATAATTTATTGTAAGCTTTTATTTCAGAACTGTTATTAGATGGTGCTATTCAGTACCCCTTTAGATATTTGTCTCAATTTTGTGCACTTTTCTTTTACCTCCAGAGGGTTCTAGGTATCAGAAATCGTAGCTGGCTTAATCCTGAAATTAAGATTAGTTAATTATCAACATGTTTCTATTTGAAGAAGATTTCTTTTTTAGAAATCAATGTAAACCGAATTGTATAGTACATAAAGTAAGTATGTAGAGTTTTTTAATAAATAAATTTATTTATTTATTTAAGATGGGGTGCCAATTATTGGGTAAGAAAAAATGGATTTCACCAGTAATTGACACTTATATTAGTTATTAGTGTTTTAGCCAAGTTCATGATATCTGCATACAATTTCTACTAAATGCAGTAAATAGCTATTGAGAAGGTTATCTTTAGATAATTTTTGATATACGGGTTATCCGAAAAAATTGGTAACACGCTTTAATTCTTTATCTAATAGAACTTTTATCCAATGGGGCTATCTAGTAAAAATTTAGGAATTTATCTTCACTTTTTTGCAACATTTTGTTTTAATCTCCAGCGATTTGAGGTATCAAAATTTGAGAATTTAGGTATCAAAATTTCCCATTTTTGCAAAATTACTTTTTATCTCCAGATGTTTTAGGTATCAAAATTTGAGATTTTTAAACTCAGCGCTAAAAGTATTAGGATTCTCAGTAGCTGGCATATTGCTGAAATTAAGATAAGTTAGTTATCAACCTGTTTCTATTTAAAGCATATTTCTTTTTAGAAATTACTTTAAAATGAAATGTATCAGATAATTAGCTGAAGTAACCGTTGTTGACATGTTAGTATGTAATGCATATTTCCAAAAACTCTCGCTTTTCATCAGCATTATAGGAGTTTAAAGAACGGAAGTAGCGTGCTGGCAAAAATATAGAAAGCAAAGTTATAATTTCTGTAACTTCTATCTTATTTAAAGGATTCTAGGTTAGATAGTAAATAAGTGCTGAGTGAAATTCGCAATAGAGAAAATATTTTATATTCAAAATTAACGTTTTATTTCAGTGGAAAAGCTTTTAATATGAAAAGACAATTTCTCTCCTGTTACTAAATTTTGTTTGATTTACAACAGATAATTTAATATTATGGCTTCAGAAAACTGCCCAAATTAAAAAAAATCTAAAATGGCAAAGTAACATTTAAAAAATCGAAGAAAATTAAAAAAAATAAATAGCTAGCTAATATATTAACTCTGGAAGCATTATAGTATTTCCATTTTTATAAGATGCAATTTTGCAATGTTTTAAAATTTATTCAAACTCAAAAAATAAAATAAAATAAAACCAGACATTTATTGTTTTAGTAGTTACCGATAAATTTCATTTCATTTTCTTGAGTGATTGCATTAAAAATTAAATCAGCATGTTTCTCTATTCATTTCTTAGGTTTCAATTACCGGGGCAGGAAGTGTCAATTACTAGTGTCGCCGCCATGATAATATGTAAAATATAGAAAAGATACAAATTTCCAATATTCTGTGTAATAAATCATACATTAGATGAATTTTCAAAGTTCATTTAAGTTTTGAAAAAAAAATGTTACTAGATAGTTTTAGTAATTAGTAGCTACTAGTTAATGCTTATTATTGCTCTTAAAGTGTCCATTACTGGTGCTTACACCACTTTCATTAAAAAATATATATGCGATGAACAGAGATATTTTTAAATAAATCATAAATATTACATAGACAGTGGAAATAAAAAAGTCGGCGTATGATTGAAAAAGTGGGGTATGATTATATTTTTAATATACGTTCTCTTTTTGCGTTTCTTAAAAGCTTGAGGCCCATATTTAGTAAATAGATTTTACTGCCTGATAGAAGATTTTTAGATTTTAATACCTGAAAAAAAATTATGAATAAATTTTATATAATGTAGTGAACGAAGTTTTAACAAAATGAGTAGATGAATATATCTATTAACATAACTTCAATGTAAAATTATAACTCACTTCTTCATTGTTTTAGTTAGGATTACTGGAGAACTTCTTTCGTACTAATTAGGTTATTGCATTAGTAAATACGTCTTTCAAAAATTATAATTGACTATGCACTTTAAATTTTATATTTGATAAATTGTCTTTTACCGATATGACTGGAAAACAAGTAACATGTTGCAATTACTTTTCGAAGTGTGTACACGTCGTTATTTATTTTTATTCGCATTTTTGAAGATGGAAATTTATGAATAAAGCTAAAGGCAGTTAGTACCTTCTGTAGGCTCTGTATTTCCAAACTTGATGCACTGTGCCCGAAATACAATTAGATTCCCAAGTACCTGTAAATGACAGTTTCAAATACTTTAAACAGGGCTTAGAATTTAATGACAAATTTTCTCTCGCAGCAGTTCATTTCGGTTATTAAAGTACTTCAAATAGAAGAAATAAGAAAATCTGAAATGCAATTTCATTAATAAATCATTTTCCAATAAAAGTTTGTTCTCACTAATTTGGCAATAACAGCCCTGCTCGAAGTTTGAAGCACAAAGCTTGATAATTTATATTTTCTAGTATTTCCTCCTTAAAGAAATATGTTTCTCATTTCCAATAATAATTTCTAAAATGAAGTACGTAGAAGTATTTCTCTTGAAATTAATAACTGAAAATGTAGTAACTTATATTTTTAAATGGACAAATAATAGTAACGTCCGAAACCTTTTCTTAATATTTAAATTTCGTTCAGGAGTAATTTATTGATTTTAGCTTCGAGTAATCAGTTAAAACCCTTTCACACATTTAATTATATGTGTCTATTAGAAAGAAACTCTAAATTAGTTCATGGCGTATTTCGACTGATTCAAAAAATTATTATAATTCCTCTAATGATCAAATAAATCAATGAAGCTGTGCCAGCTATTAAATTTCTGTTTAGCTCTTTCAGATTAAAAATCTACAGCTAAGGATAGAAATTTCAGAAGAATGTTGAAAAAAAAAAACAACAGTTAAAGTTGGAAACTGCTGTGTACAGTTACGGAAAATTCAACAATCAGGATTTTTGTATTTATTTTTTAATTTTATAACAAATTAAATCTCCATTTTTTAGAAGCTGGACATGACTATCAGTTTGAGAGAAGTTATTAAATCAGGTCTGAAAGTCTAATTTAAATTAAAACTGGTCACTTCAGTATGAATTCAAACTTCACATCTGATTTCTATTATTGTAATTTTAGTACAGAGTGTATTTCCAAAACTCTGGTCAATCGAAAATGCAGTTGAGATAGACAAGGACATTCAGAAATTCGTAGAAATGCAACGTTGTCTCCAAACAACTGAAAAAGCTGTTTTCCTACACCTCCATATTCACATTACAAGAGGTACAAAAGTGGTCGTAAATCTTTCCTTTTTGGCTATATTACAAATAATTCAGTATATTAGACACTTCAGTAGCGTAGTTTTGTATTTCATTCACACTTCAGCAGATTTCTCTAAAATTAATATTAGCTGGTGCATGAAGACAAAACTTACATCTCTACTTTGTTTGAAGCACACCTCTCTCTCTCTCTCTCATACAAAATTTTACTTTGTAGTGTTTCTCGAACTACTTTAAAAAGTTCCAACTTTTCTTACGTCTTTTGTTCACTAACAGATTTCCCGGAACTGCGAAGAAGTGAACTACTAGAATACTAACAGCATTTAGACTCGACTGGGTTCGCGTGTTTTTCAGCAACACCTCCTAGATATAGAAAGCCTAGAAAATGAAGCTTTGACGTCATCACTAGGACAACGACAGTGATGTCATTATAGTTTTATTGTCACAAAGTAAAATTATTAAAAATCTGTGTTGAATTTACTCACGCATAAAAACCTTTAATGGATTGAGATAGGAAAACTTAATTTTATGAAAAATAATTTTTAACCATCACTAAATATAAAATATGATAAAGAAAAAAAAATCATAATGAATTACTCTGTATCAGAAAGGTATTTAATCTTTAATTAATATATTTTTTTAAAAATGTAGCTTTCAGCAGAAATTTTTAAAAGCTTTACTTTGTGAAAATAATACTGTAACGACGTCATTTTCGTAGTCCTAGTGAAGACGTCATAGCTTTAGCTGTTAGGCTTGTTTCTATAGTATAGGTGTTGATTTCGGCATCCATTTCTTATCCAGGCTGTTTAATGTTGTTGCTTAAAATGTGGTATTGTCGAATACATTGTTCTTAAGTTTCAGCAACAGCTATTTCAACGTGGTCATTAATTTATTTTAATCACATTAGACAGTGCCTTTATTGGTGAACTTTCGAGCGGATTTTAAGAAATGAAGGCACAAAATCCTTGATTTTTGACGTAGAATACATCAAAAACAGCATTTTTATGGACAGTCAATTTTATTAACTTTTAAAAATGTTTCGATGAATTCTTATTGACAATAATAAAAGCGCATTAGCAGCAAAAGTTTTCTCAGATGATGTTGTTCTTTAAGTCTCACACTTGTTACTATGTTTGTGCAAGAAGTGTTTAGTCAGAAACTTGCACTTTCGGCAGTTGAAAACCCAATAAATATATCATATTTTCCTGATAATTGCTTAAAACACCCTTCTCAGTTACTATTTTTAAAGACAATAATATTAGAAATGAATAAGGAACGTCAGTGATATTTCAAAGAAAAATAAAAATTCGATAACTTTTGAGTACTAGCAATAATGACCTTAAATTCAAAGGACTAAAATAACACAAACTAGAACATCTTCTTACGTGCGCTCATAAGAAAACATAATCATTTTGCCATCATTAGTACAGCTCAAACATTATGTAATTCATTTGATACTCCAGTCTTGAATTATTAAAACAAGATAATTTTAAAAGCTAGCATTCTTATTCGTATAATTCATAAGCCCATTACAAATTTAACTGCGTACAACTTTGTACGTTATCTTACGTACACTTTTAAAATACACCGTTAAAATGAAATTTCTACTAATGCAATATCATGATGCTGTGAAAACGAAAATAATGATCATTTATCTTATAGCTCATCGCTTGTTAAAACCTTTATCTTGTCTCAAAGTGCTAAATTTTCTCTTTCGGAGTAAACAGAAGTAAATTTAGATAAATATTAAGCCTCTCCGTTCGTTAAATATTTATGCATCAACGGGATGTACAGCCCTATCCTTTTATTCCTTGCGACAATTGTGAACTTTACGGGATTTTCTTTTGATTTTTAAGGTTTTTACTTTTTAAAACTGAAATAGGGATTAGTGCTATAAAGTATAGAGAATGGTTTAGTTTTAGTTTAATGGTTATACTTAATTTTTATAGAAATAAAAAAAAAACCTCGGTTTATTTTTCATCAATATGAAATTCTTTAAATTCACTTTCAAAAAAATTACATTTTACGGAATTAAATAAACATCGATAGTGTTGGAGCATGTATATCAGATTTTAGTACCGATTTCCCCTTATTGTATTATGAGACTTTAATAAAAAACCGTAAAATGCATTAAGCTAATTATTTAGGTATATTTAACCATTCAAAAAATGTACGATAAATTTCTCGACACAAAAGAAACGTTTTCACAAATTGAGTTGTTTAAAGACGCAATAGACGCAATCATATTAGCATATATACACAGTTATATATAAATATAGTAATGTGAACTCAATATCAAATTTTATTTTGATATAAATACATTTTTTGTACATTCAGGGAATATTTAGATACACTATCATACACTATTCGCTATTAAAGCGAGAATTTTGTAGCTATCTCTGTTTCCCTTTGTCATATGATAGCAAATTCGGAAAGAAAGTTTTGACCCCTTATCCCCGTGTTGATGAGCATTCTGAAGAACCCTGAAAATGAATTTTAAACATTATACTTTTAAGAAAGAAATTTCTGGCTCTCTTTTTTTTTCCTCTGATATATAAAGATAAATGTGAAAAGAACGTTTTGGACCCTTACCCCTCTTGTGTAAGAATAAAAAAAGAAAAGAAAAACTGGAAATGATTAGCACAAGAACCGCGGTGTTTCAGATATACCTAAAACCGCGGGCTAGGTCAAATTGACCCAACTTGTAGAATTCACGTTGCAATGCAACAATAATTTTATATTTCAACGGTAATGACATTGGTTCAATCTTAACATTCGTATTAAGTTTAATATTACATTAAAAGTACGAAAATATTGTTGCTATAATTCTTATTAGAACCGCGTCACTTGAGATAGATTTACCTAAAGCCGCGGTATGGGTCAAATTGACCAGAATTGTAAAATTCACGTTGCAATGAAAATGACATAATGGTATGCTATTATACCATTTACCGTTCATTTTTAGAATGATAATGATATTTATTTAATTTGAACTTCGGATTCCATACTCGTGGGAAATTTTGGGTCAAAATGACTCATTTCGCGATATCAGGTATACATATTAAAAACAAAAAACAGATAAAAGTTAGGAGCTTAAATTTTTTACAGATAATTAATAACATAAAGTTAGGAAAAGTCACGATTTTTTAAAAATTTCAGTTCGTAACTTTTTGAAAAAAACGGAATGAAATCTGGTTTTGGGGTCAACATGACACATCCCGCGGTTCTAGTTTTAATAAGTATACGTGTCAGTCATATTTTAAAGGAAGAACTTTATGGGCGTCTCTTTTTTATTCTGAGACATGAAAGAAAACGTGAAAAGGACGGTTAGGCCCCTACGCCCATTTGGGTGCGAATTCTAAAAAACCCTGAAATATATTTTTAGGTATTTAGGTCAGTTATATTTTAAAGCAAAAATTATATGGATGTCTGTTTTTACTCTGAGATATGAAGTGAAATGTTAAAAGAACGTTAAGAAACATTTCGGCCCCTTACGCCCGTTCGGGTGCGAATTCTAAAAAACCCTGACATTGATTTTTAGGTATTTGTGTTAGTTATATTTTAAACCCTGGAATTACCCTCCCCCCCCTATAATTTTAAAGCAAGAATTTAACGGCTGTCTCCTTTTTTCTCTGCGATATGAAGGGAATTGCTAAAAGAATGTTAAAGAACATTTCGCCCTTTACGCCCGTTCGGGTGAGAATACTGAAAAATCCTGAAAACGAATTTAGGTTAGCGTTTCGCTAACCTGTGGGTTGCGTCCCCCAAGGGGGGCGCAGAACGTTTGCGGTGCGTGCGGGGGGGGTGCAAAAGAACCAAAGAGCAACTAGTGATGCATGTTTTTAAAATGTCGTCTTATTTTTACGTTATTTATCATTTTTACTTAAAAAATATCCATTTTCGCTTAAAATGTTCATTCAAACTTTACTGATAACATTATTTTGTAGAAAATTCGACTAAGTGTTCATTGTTAAAGATTGAAAAACTAAATGCATGCTGAAAAATAGGAGGTGGGCGCCACCGTAAGTTAGCCTTTGTAGGGGGAGTTGCGACGTTAAAAAGTTGAGAACCGCTGCTTTAGGTATTTGTATTAATTACATTTTAAAGGGAGAATTTTACGGCTATCTCTTCCCCCCTTGAGATATGAAGGGAAACGCGAAAAGAATGTTTTGGGCGTGACTCCTTGGGCACAAAAGCTATAAGTTATAAAATTTCATGTTTGTATATCCGCTAGATTTGACTGGGCGATGATCGTCAGTCAGTCAGAACATCTTCCTTCATACAGAGAAATTTCTTAAAATGGCTTAAAATACATACAGTTTGTATAAATATTTCAAAACTCTATTTAAATGATAACAAGTAAAACGTACCAACGATCTTATCACTCATTTAAAGAAGCATCATAATTTATCATTTCTGCTAATGGAATACAAATATTCAGTAAATAACAGACGCTTAATTTATCTTCTACAGATTCTCGCCCGTTAAAGTCTTCACTTAATCTCAAAGCGCTAAGTTTCCGTTTTAGAATCCGAGTAAATGGACGGAAATTTAGATAAATACTAAGTCACGTTCTTCGTTAGTTAAATATTTACAGACTAACAAGATGAACAATACTATCCTTTTATTCGCTGCAGACGATCGCAAATTCCTCGTTAATTTCTTTTTATATTAATGATGTTTGCATATTTTACCCGGAATGAGTGAATATTAACAGAAGATTCAGAGAGAGTTCCGTTTTAGATTAACAAGGGCGCTTGAAATTATCAACACACGATTTTTTAATGGCTTTGTAACGAATAAGTGATAGCTGAATTCGTAGAATCGTGTTTTATGATTCAGTTTTCAGAAAATATAATGTTTGTTTCTATTGTGTGCTTAAAGCTAAACAATCATATAATGTGTTATAATTTTCTTTTATAAAGTGTCGACCACTGTATTTATATGCACTTGATTTGCGATTTTAGTATTTGATACAAACATTTTTTTCATTACATCTGGAAACATTCATTCTTGGATTTGATTTCAATTTTCGGTATTTTGTTTTTTAAACCCTAACATTAAATGTAAAACATCTTTTTTCATTCTCACAATTTCTTTTTTTAACACATCAATTATTTTAAAGCTTTAGCTAATGTATATTACTCATAAAACTTAGGTGACAGGGAGAAATCCTTAGATAAGCCATTTTTGTTTTATCAAAACAACTATTTACTCATACTTGAATAGTGTAAAAATTATTTGTTCAACTATTGAAACATTTTTTGCTTATCACACCATTGATTCTGGAAATATTTAAATTTGTTGTTTCTGAAGTATTATCCTAATGAAATAAATAGCACTTCACTTTTGAAACTTCAAAATTTAATATATTCTAAAAACTGCATAAAAAATATTCAAATTTTACCTCTTCTTGTTATAAAAATGCATTTTTTAAATTCAGATTTCACATTTCTTTAGAAGTGCTACTGAATATTTCATTTATTTCCCTAAAAAACTACTACTCTTACTAGTGAAGAAGTTTTGAAAATTATGAAATCTATATAAATAAAATTGGACTTTTGTCTGTACATTTCTTGGAATTCAAATATTTTGCGATTTCTATAAGTTTCAAGCACACGGGAATCCGATGCGACCCTCAAAAAAAGTTTGTCTGTCTGTCATTCTGTCATTCTGTCATTCTGTCGTTCTGTCATTCTGTCCGTGACGCTTTTTTTGTTTAAGCATCACATAAAAACGACTGAAGGGAATGATATGAAATTGGATGTCATGATAGGTGGTCACTCAACTTAAAACATAGGCGTCGAATTTTTAAAAAATATTTATTAGATTTTCAGATTTTGTGAAAATCATTTCAAACTGCGTAAATTTGTGTTCGAGCATCACGTAAAAACGACTGAAGCGAATGATATGAAATTGGGTGTCATGGTAGGTGGTAATACAGTAAGTGGTATGCACGTTGTATTGTATTATTATAATGAAAAAAATATTAAATTACTTATACAATATATCACAAAGAAAATGAGACGACAACTGTTTGCAACTAACAACAAAACTTTGTGTTCGCAGGTTCCAAAGGTGGGTATTAATATTAACACCAACAGCGGCAAAATGTCTGGTCACATAAAAAAGAACCTACCTTCTGCTGTATCTATACAACCAGAACGTGCGCGATCTCTCACGATATGAATTACAGATCGGTTACTATGTCTAAACGCTTCTTTTTACCTTGACATACCTAGTAAAAACCCCGCTGATTATGCTGAGCACGCCAGTCTCAGTGGTAATGAAGAATAAGTGCAAATAATATGGCAGTTAGCGGATTCAAATGAGGAATAGCATGGCCTTTTTCAGATCTGGCATGAATCTCACATCTCAATCTAAAGAGAAATCTCATAATTTTTTAGCCCTCTGTTAGGTGCGCAGAACACCAGACTTAAAAGAGTATTTCCTAAGAAAATTTCCTATATTAGTTTTGCAAATAACTAATTAGTTTCTGAAAATAAAACACCAAGTTAGAAAGAAATATGAGAAGTTGTTATTATACATGGCTTCATTAGTTTTTACAAAGAACACTATTTTAAATTTTAAACTGACGTAGGACATTTCACTTATTCTTGAGACAGTGTTCCTGGTCTGCGATCATAGTCCACGTGCATAACCGATGGCTAAAGAAACCTATTTTACTTAAATACGAGAAGTAAATATTTTTAAATAATTTCTCGAATAAAAGCCTGATTTCCAATCACTGTTACAGTAAAAAAAGATTGATATCACCTATGATCGAAGATTATCAAGAAATTTTTAATGCCTAATTATACACATACATATTCACAATTTAACTTAGGAAATGTCTTTAATCAAATAATTTTTGTGAAACGGGAAACAAAAGTAAAATTTGTCAGTCAGTATTTAAAATTAAATTAAATTAAATTATGTTCAGAAATTTCACATTCACATAATTTTCCAAAACATTTCAGCAAAATCATTAAGTAAAGGTATAATTATTTATATTACATTTGATAAATGGGAATTGAGGAGATTATAAATGTATCCAAGTGGGTACCAAGTGTTTAGGAGGATAAAAAGTGACTAGAACACAAACTTCTCAGCATGTAATAAGTAATTTTAAAACAAAGTGCTTGCAAAAACGTGAAAAACTAAGAAATGAACTATACATTTCATATGTGCATGAGTCTTTCCTTTCAGTCACAGAAAGTTTTGTGAGGAGAAATTATGAACGTTAGTATTGACAAATAAAGCTCCTTTCCTTAAATAAATACTAACTTTTGTTGTGCTCAAAAACTTCTAATGATAATACATGTATTTTGAATCAAATGATTACAAGTGCGAAAACGTGCTATAAGCAACTGTTAATTTAAAAAAAAAATGAGAGCAAATTTAAATAATAATATACAACACAAATCAGTTAATTGTAAATGTCAACCGTTTGGGATTTTAAAAAAATGTGCATTACTTGATGATTTTAAAATTATTATTTACATCGGAATCATCCCAAAATTAACCATAAAAATAAAAAAGCTGACATTAAGTGACAGTTAAATATTACAAAAGTGTATTTAATAAAAGTGATATGGAAAGAAACTCTGTGAGAACGTACATTATAATTTTTCATATGGCATTTCTTGGCCTCGTAGAATGGCGTTTTTTAATCAGTTCTGTGACTCTAGTGTAAATATTCCTATAATTATAACTCATTTTGAAACAAAATTGAAAACTTCTGGCAGTTATTTCTATCACACGATTATGTATTAACATAGCGTTATTCAAAAGTATAGCACGGAAACGTGTGAAATAATGTATTTAATTTTGTATTTAATTTATAAATAAAGAAACAATTTGAAAGTTTTAATTGTTTGCATTGATGCATTTTGAATACATTAATATCTCACTAATTTACCACTCACTCTCCGTATGTAAATATTATTAAGGTACAGTTCTGTGGCCCTGGTATAAATATTCCTATCATTATAATTAATTTTGAAAAACTTTTAAAAAATTATTAGGTTGTAACGAAATTTTCCCGCCATCGTAAACATCGTAAGTACACAGTTCGCATTGGCGTATTTGCTTATATTTTGTCAAACGATTTTTGGAATTTGAAAGAAAGAGACTTATTTTATAACACTGTGTTATGAAATCTGAAAAAAAATATAGTTATCATTAAGTACAAGGTGTGTCAAATGGAACTATCACTCTAGAGGATTAGAACCATCATGTACTTCCAGTTGTGTTGCAAAAAGTCAGCTACAGAATATCAACGAATAATGAGTACAGCTTTAAATACTATTGTTATATCACGTGACACTGTGCAGGTTTGGTACCGAAAGTTCAAAAACAGTTATCTAAGGAATTAGAAGTTAGTTTTTAAAGCAGATTTGGCGGAAAACTTTCGTTTACAACCTGATAAAATTGCTAGCAGTTATTTCAGTTACGTGATGATGTGTGAACACAGTATTATTCCAAAAGTTAACTTGGAAGTATGTGAGAAAAATGTATTACAATAAAATTGACCTTTTTTGTTTAATTTATAAATAAAGAAACAATTTGAAAACTTTAATTGTTTGTATTGATGCATTTTGAAAGCATTACTTCTTACTCATTTACCCCTCCCTCACTTTCCCTCCATATCTAAAAGATGTTCAGGAAGAAATATTCCCTAAGAATTCAACAGAACATTCTAAACATTAAAAAAGGTGATTTTTCAACTTTGTTTCCCAATATTTAAGCCTGAATAAGTTTTGCAAATTTCTTTTCTTTTCTGTTCTTTTTTTTTTTTTTTTTTTTTTTTTTTTGCATGTTGGGCAAGAATTACAAAGCTGTTTTGAATTCCCTAAATCGACATAAAATGTAAATTTATAGGAAATCTCTTTACTGTATCTCCCTCAAAACATTTCGAAACACATTTTTTCCAAAGCTGGAAAGGAATAAAATATTTTTCATGTGTTTATCGCAAGTTTTTATACACTTTCTATGCCTTGAGAATGTGCACTTTTGTCTGAAAGGTTTCAAGTCCTGGAAAACTGAAATCCATAAAACCTTTTAGCAGAAAGGGTTTAATTTGTCATTTACTACTTTTTATTATACAAAAAGTAGTGTTAAAAATTTTTTTAGACAAAAAAAATACCATAAAATATTGTAATTTTTTATTTTAAGTAGTCCTGAGTTTAGCATGATGGACCTAACGGATTAATAATTCACAAAGAAATGCTACCATGAGGAATGCTCTCAATAATACAAACATTTCCAAGTACCTTGTTATTATAAAAAGTACAATGCTGAATTTCTTACAGCCAGTTGAAACACAATACAATGTTAGAAATTCCAAATTTTGAATAAAAACATTACTTGTTTTTAAAACTGTATGATTTTTTTCCCAAGGTGATTAAGAATTTATTGACAAAAAGATGTTTTTAAACTAAATTTTTATGTTCTTTTAATTACTCTTCGACTTTCAGTTTATTTATTAATGTTGTTTACTTCAAATCTAATAGATCGATGCGGAAAATAATTTCTAAAGAGAACATGTAAACTACAATTATTTTTTCGGTTGTTTTCCTATTATTTTTTCACCAAGAAAACTTAAAAAATGGTAATAATAATAAGATAAACCTTTTTTTTACTATTTTGCAGTATTGGAGCAAACATTGATTTTACACTGCATTTAAAAATAAAAAGTGTATTAATGTTTGGTATATTCCTAAATTTTGATTTATATCTTTCTGTTTATAAAATTACTTTATGGATTATTCAGAACTACTGACAAAAATATTTTATAAGGGGGAATTTATTCTATTTAAAGTTTGAATTTATAAATATTGCGTAATAGAAGTCGAAATAGTAGCTATGTTTATTGTGCAGTTACATACCGTTAAAACTGCGCACAAAACTTCGAGTGCAAAAGCTGTTTTCAAATTTAAAATCGAAAAAAATATTTGCATGAATAATTACTTTAATAAATGCCCTTTAACACGTTCGCAGCTGCCAGCAAGCTCTCAAAGTTGGGCTGTCTTGTCAGAGTGGAAAAATGACTTTAAAAATCCTGTCAAAATAACCGACCTGGACAAAATATGACTGTGTCTACATTTTGCCTTTTTAAAATTATATTATATATCTCATAATTGTTTAGGAGAATGTTTCGGACGTAAATTTTAGCAAGATTACAAAAACTGAAATGTGGCAGATTTATTTATTATTATTATTTGTATTCTTATACCATATGTGTAATCATTATGTAACGGGTATTTTAATTTTTGCAGAGTCATATTCCGTTAAATTAGATATTATATTTTTTTGTTTTTCTTTCCTCTAATCTTTTTAACTTTTTTTAATGCTTGGATATACACATTTATTATATTAAAATTAAAATCAGAAATATTTAATGACTAAATTTTTAATTTTTTTATTTCTTAGAGAAATGCAGGAAGACCATTCTATGGCATCAGAGCAATGCGTTTATACAGCCAAATATATGTTTTATTTTGTTAAATTTAAGTAATTTGACAGAAAATTACTTCATGAAATTGTATAATTGATTTTTCTCTGTGGACATATAATAATTTTACAGTGCAAAGTCTTTTGTGTGGACTAATTTTTTAAAATAGTTTTATTTAAAAAATGTATTAGCACAATTTTATCACATCATAACATTGAGTTTAATTTTTTCTATTTTCTCTGACTTCGTCTACCAATTCGAATATTTTATGATAGTCCGCAAACTATCACACGTTACGTGTTCTGGTTTTAGTATGACTTTTGAAAATTGAAAGAAGGTCGTTTATGTACATTAGTTAAACACTGTTACTGCTATTATTATTATTTTCTCTTTCTCACGTAGCTCTCAATATTTGAGTGCGGTTTGATTTGTTTATTTGTTAAACCTAAGTTTTAGGATATTTCAACAACATTAATGTGTGCAAAACTTCTTGTTTTCACTGTAAACATACTCCGTTAAAAGGTGATACTGGAATGCTTTCTTCTAGATATTAAAAGATTAGGTAAAGCATTTATATTTTTAATGCATATTAGTAGATATACTCAAGAGAACAGGATGATATGTAAAAAATAAGAATAAAATTTTAATTTTAATTATTAATTTTTTTTCTAAGGTGGGGTAAAATGGTGGTATGGTTAGACTTAGCAAATTTCGATATGATACTGACATTTCTATTTCTCCTTTAGTAAATACTCCTGAAACAATATTTATTATCAAATTTACATTTTACTTTACATTACTTTACATTTTACTTTACATTACAACTTACATTTTACTACTTATTATCAGAAATTAATTTTGTGGGACCAAGTAACATTTGTCACATACTGAGTGGCCCTGAATTGGATAATCGTGAAGACTGTATTATCAGCTAAATATTTTGGTAAGTAATCCTTTTCTATGCATTGTTTTCTTTCGGTACATTTATGAATACCTTGAATTGAGTGCTTTTTATCTCATTCATAGCATTTGCATTATTATTATTAAAATATTTAGGGTTACCTTTGTATCACCCCCATTTTCCCTCATGGTGGGGACAAAGTGGAGTATCGATACTTGCCTAATTAAAAATGACACCGTAGAAAAGTGTTTTGGTAACATTAAAAAATAATTCTGTAATTTAAATCTATATATCTCAAACATGTGCCATATACATCAATAGTTTAATGAACATAAATTTAACAGATTGATTTTAGGACTTTTATTGCATGGCTGTTCCACAATCCGCCCACTTTGATCCTACTAGTTACTCAAACGGCAGAACATACTGAAGAAATGGGAAAATAAGTAAAAGTACGCATTCTAAGAGTACAACGAAGGAAAGTATTTTCCGTATACGTTTGTCATGAAATTCAACGGTAAAGGTCTTTAAATGTGGTCAGACATCATAAAGATTACTTACTAAAGATTACTTACTGTATTACGTGCATACCACTTACTGTAATAAATCTTCTATTTACCAAACCGTAATAATCAGTCAATGTGAGCCCGGATAATGGAATATCCAGGTTATTAGAATAATTTTTTCTGGCAAACTGGTTACTCGATAAAGCGGACTCGACTGTATTAATAATAATATACCCATTATATTTTATTTTTTTATTACAGGAACAAACTTAAGATCTTTTCAATGAAATGGACGAATATCATGAGTGGCCACACCATGGAAATCGGTGAGTTATGTCACTGAAAATGATAGACGGAAGAATTGTGAAAGTCCCGGTTTTGGGCCCCGTCGTGCGGCTGTCGACCTAACCGTTCGGAGTTTTCCGTCGATTTCTCAGAAATTAGCGTAAATACGCGTTAGGACCCCCCTTAGAAAGCCTCCCACGGAGGGAAACTCCCCCCTTGTGTTGTCCTTCTGATGTGGATTTATAAGCGGGTTTCGGGCCAAGCACACAAATTTAAAATACATGTAATACAAACAAACAAACAAAATATCATGAATGCCCATTCAAGATGTCATTTTGTTCAATTGTTTTCACTTTATACCTAATAATTTTTTTTCAGTTGCACTTAGGAAGGTAAACAGTTGGGTATATTTTATCAGCCGTAATGTTAACCCATTTTTGCCAAGATATTTTTGTGATTTCTTCGATTTTTGCTAATACCGGCAATAATAGATAAATTTCTGATGTCAGCTTCTTGAACAAGGGACGATTTCTTTCAATATCAGGATGTATAAAAATTTAAATGTGAACATCCTACTGGGTCATGTTAAAATATTTTGTGGAGTTGAGGTTCGATACTCGTTAGTAAAGGCAACGAAAAATACATAACGTTTTCGAGTTATAACGAAAATGGTGTCCCATAAAAGGGACACTAGGCATAAATGAGTTAAACTAAAGAGAGAGAAGGCATGAGACAGCAACGTTGCTGAAATTAACGTAATATGCCGTTAATCTGCCCCCCCCCCAAACGTGATGAAAAATTGCTAAAAAAACGGGGGGGGACGCTTAGACGGGATTTAAGGGAAAAAGAAGTTTAATGTCCCATTAATGCACCTATCCCCCCCCCCTCCTTCAAACACTACGAAAAGTCGTAGAAAAATTGGAGGGGGTCACATACTCTTTAATAACAGGGTGAATTTTAGAAAGGGTTCACAAGGAGAAAAAGTATGTGAACCACTGGTGCATACTGTAGTCGGAAAGTCTGCTTTAAAAGGCGACTAAAGTTTGGAGACACCACATGGTTTATCCACACAACGGAAATGTCTGCTCGCTCGTCAGAGATAAAATACAGTTAAAGTTAAATTTTAATTGGGAAACGGGAGGGGGGGGGGTCTCTCGAGATTTTTCAATTTGCTTAAAAAGTGCGAAATGTGTAAAACCATTCGAGATTTTATAATTTGCTTAAAAAGTGCATGATGAGGGCGAATTTTAATCGGAGGGGCGTATTAACGGCATATTACGTTAGACAATAAAACGGTGGCAAAATAATTGCTAAAAAATCTACTGTTCTGGAGCACATGCTTAACATCGATGCAAAAGAAGAATTCAAAAATGAAACAGCGAATTATCTGAATGGTTAAAAAAAATAGGTTAGACGTGCCTCAATGTACTTACAATGTACAGAAATATTACCACTTTATGAAATTTTTTTTTGAAATTCAATCCAAATAGAATTTTGAAAGAGCTCATAAAAAGGTTTGAAATTAACTTACAAAATACACCAGAACTATTACATTCATATGTTTATTAGCATACTTCAGATACTTTCATACATCTAAGGCTTTGTAAGGGGCATTTTTACGCCAATATATATAAAATCACTGAAAAAATGTTTTGTTGATTAAAAAAAATTTGTCTGCTGCTATTTCAACCAATCAATTTCGTTGATTCAGCAAAATGTCTGTTAATTGAACAAAATATTTTGTTAATTTAACAAAAACTGTGTTAAAACCAACGAATTACTCGGTTGAAATAGCACCAGTAAAATTTTTGATGAATCAACAAAATTTTGTTAAACTCAACAAAACTTTTTTTTTTCTGTGTATCCGATTTTTGCATTTATACTAATATTAAAATAAAGGCTAGCAATTTTCTGTGCTCTATTTTTTTCCTTTTTTTTTCATTCAGAAACTTCTTGAAATTCTTTTTGCGGATATCAGCAGCGTAGCTTTATAGGTCTTTGCATGCTGCACGTATATATATCCAATTGTATGTTATGTATCCTTGCAATCAGTGCAATATATATAAATGTTAAGCTGTAGAAAAAGAAGAGTGTTTTGTTTTTTGTCGTTCCAAACAATTTTTATTCTAATGTTACATCATTAGCAGCCACTGGGTATTCAGGAAATAAGCCCGATTTTTTTGTCAAATTTATGAAGTTGGCAATGCAGATTATAATAATGGAAAACTATTTCTCTCTCTAAACAGCTGTGTTCCTCGAGATCACGTGACATACTGGATGTTTACAAAGAA
Source organism: Cheiracanthium punctorium (assembly GCA_038373885.1). Classification (NCBI taxonomy): domain Eukaryota; kingdom Metazoa; phylum Arthropoda; class Arachnida; order Araneae; family Cheiracanthiidae; genus Cheiracanthium; species Cheiracanthium punctorium. The sequence goes on from JAWZYV010012030.1 coordinate 707,463, forward strand.
CGCGTATTGACAGTAGCAATGACATCAATAGAAGTTGATTGGCCATGGCAGTCGTGATGTTTGCATAATGGATGAAGCTTGGGCAGAATAAAGTAAGTAGCCTAATCATCAAAGCAAAGCTTCGGTTGAAAATCTACTTCGACAAAGATCTACCTTTCTGACAAAAGCGCCATGTTACAATTTTAGAAAAAAAAGAGTGAATATTGAGATAATTTGGTGATACACACGCAATTTCTGAAAATCTGTATGAGAATAAAACACTAACTTCGGTTATAGTAACTTTATTTAACACATAGAATTCACCACACACACACACATCAAAACGCAAACGCACACATACACGCACGCACAGACACTCACACACACACGTATATATAAGATTAGAAAACGTACATGGCAAAATCAGTTGTTTGTCCCAAATACAATAATTTAAAAAAAAAAGAAATATCAGACCTTCAATCACAGAATAACAACCTAAATCCAAAATTGGTCTACAGAAACTAAAACCATTTTGAACGGATGTAACGGAATATCACGAAAGAAATGATCTAGAAAACTACCTAAAAAGGGTAATTTATCTTTTGTTTCAGCTACTTCTTCCCAAAAGTTTTGCGGCTGGGGTTTCTTTCTGTTCGTCTTGTGGAAAAGTAAAAAAAAAAAAGAAAGAAAAGATAAAAGTGCTAAAATAGGTTCCCCCCTTTTGCAGTAGGAAGACCTGGTTCGGTTGTTAAGGTAAAATGAAGACTGTCAGATTCAATCCCAGGATTTTCTTCAAACCTCAGTCTGTATATTAGAAGTTGTATCTTTGAAGAACATCACGTCTGAAGAGAAAGGATTGTAAGTGAAATGAAAAATCAGATTATTGGAGGTGGGAGTATAAGTTTGTGTTCTTTGATCTGTTGAAAATATATATCTCGGAATTTCATGTTATCCGTGTTGACTGGGAAATCATGACTTATGGTTTGGATTTCTGAACGTGGCTGTCAGTTTTTTTTGAAGAGCTATCAAAATGAGATATTTATTTTGTCAGAGGTGTAGGATTATTTTTAGTGTTCCACAGAAACGTTTTATTTTAGAAAATTCCTTAATTATTATTATAAAATTTACAAATAAGGAGCACAAACTGTCGAAGTTTAATTATTATCAGAAATAAGCATTGTCTTAGTTTCTGAGATAGATGAAGATTATTTTAAAAACTTGTTATAAAATTTTAGGGTCTTCGGTAGTTAACTTAGTTTAATTTAAATGCAGTGTTTAAACCCTGTCAAAAAGAAAAACTTCCAAGGATTTTCTTTTACCAAATTTTATTACTAAAAAAGTATTAAGTCTAACAACTATCATGATTTGAAATAGTACTACATCGCGATCGGTGACTGTAATCAAAACTGATTTGACGAAACTCACGGACAAATATATTACTACGAAATGAAACATTAAAACTGACGACAGTTATAATCAAAAGCCTTTCACAGTTAAATACCGATAGGAATACATTACTATCATTCAGTTACATGATATTGAATTTATGTAGCATAAACTATAATAATCTCTTCTTGAAATATATTATCAAACATGCACAAAGCTTCCAGGATATGATATGATTTAAATGACTTGAAAAGCCACTTTAATTAGATAACTCATCAAACATTTTAATTGTCCTCCGCAAATATTATCCTCTCTCCATAACAATGGTGCTTGGCCTTCATTTAAATTTTCTTAATACGATTCCCTCTTGATTAGCCATATTTTCTAGACGAGCAATACCATTTGCCGGCACTAATGTTTCGTTAATGAGAGTTCAAGCACCGATTAGAATTCAGTTGAATTAACATGGTGCTTGTCATTCACTTAATCTTCCCAGTTACACATAATTTGGGATACATCTTACTTAACCTTCGAGAAAGATCTCCAATTTCGACACCTAAGTTTTCTTCGTTTAATATTCTAGATTATCCATGGGAATAATTTGACTTGAAATGAAACTAAGATATTCGATTAGATTTTAAGTTTTGTTTCTGCAAAATTGAAATTATTTCGAAGTATAAATTTCCTTTTATTAGAGGATTTTGGATTCGTGAAATTTAAAGAAATCTTTGGTGCTTTTACTTACAAAGGTTATGCAATACACGTTCCATATAAGTACTTAATAACCTTTTCGCCCCGGATCACACTTGAGAATTTTTGTCCCAGAAAGCGGCAGAATCTGTCAGATTTCTTTCCCCCTACTTCACAGCTGAAGAGCACGCCTTGTCTTTTGTTTGGTATGTTGGGGCACATATCACTGACCACACAAGTCCCAAACAAAATGCAAATATGTCTGCCCAATCCCGGTCAACTGACTACCACCTTCTCCTTAGTCAATTATCTACTAACACGCCTGACTATCCCACAGTATAAGAAAAGAAATTCCCGCCTCCAGAAATTCCTTATCCATCTCCCATGAAGGGTGAATGGGTTTCCCGCCCAAAGAGGGGAAAGAAGTCTAGGGTAAGGCACTTTTGGTACAACTGTTGTACCGCTGGAGTCAGAAGGTTAAGTAAATACTACTCAGAGGCTAAATTAATTTTATTATCCAAATCGTTCAAAGAAACTATATAAAAAATCATTCTTAAAACAGCAATTCTTCAAAATCAGAATTCCACATAAAGTTGAATTGCTTTTTCAGCAAAAAAGCCATAAAAGGCATTAGCTCATTATGTTTGGTTCGGGTCATTCAGGAAGTTTAACTGCATTTTACTTTGATGTAATACTGTTGTAGGGAACTCTTAGTTTCCAGGTTCCTAGCTTAAAAGTTCTAGTAATCAGTCCACTTGTCAGGACGAAACACAAATTTTATTGATTCTAGAACTTCGACGAATAGTCTACTGTAAATAATTCACAAAAATTAAGAGTCTATAACTTGATTTATAACTAGCAGCTTAACACAGAAAGCTACTCTACAATGCCTGTATTGTTTCTCTTCATTTTCAGAGGGAAAGGAAAAAAAGAGGGGTACTGTTCTAAAAAAATTTATTGAAAATCGTAATGCTCTTGTGGAGCTTGTAGCTTAGGGATGTAGTATAAAAGATTTCTTTTACATGTAATGAGCTTTATTTTCTGGGAAAGGCCTGTTTTCAAGCTTTATATGTTTCTCGGTGCAACAAATAATTATTTTTGAAAGTTAACTTTTTCAAATTAACTTTCCTAAAATAATCAGATAAAAAAAAAATTAAAAATTCTATATTCTATGTTCTATATAAATTTCATAATACAAGTAGTTCTTTGAAATCTTGACGCGAGAATCTTAACAACTTCCAAATTTGGCGAAAACAGTCATGTGACTGTTTTCGCCAAATTTGGATGCTTCGCCAAGTGTTTGATAACGTCTAGTAAAGAAACAGAGAACTCTTTACAATAACTATTGTATATGTTTATTCTAGTGAAATTGAAATTAATCACAAGTATACAGTCCCCTACTGATTCCATTAACTACAAATCAAACTTATCTTTATAAGCTGCCATAAAAAATAATTAAAATTTCAGAGAGGACAGCAATCATTGTCATGCGCATTTGTAAATCTGGCATTCATTGAAAGCATTCCCCGAGCCATGCCGAAGTCTCTCAAACCATTATACAAATGTATCAATTACAAGATATTATTGCAATGTTATGAAACTTTTCACGTGTTTTAGCGGAGCTTATCACAGAAATGAACTTTTCTTTCTTTCACTATCAAGATTGTGAAATCGTATTATTTATCAAATTTTTGTTCATAAATGTCATGGCTACTCGCAGTTTTCTGGTTGAAACTCCTTTCATGTATACGATTTTAAATATTATTTTCATAGTTATGAGAGAAGGTCATTTCAGTACATTTCATTATACAAATTACATAATTAAAATATACTTAAGCTTCCACATTTTTCTGTAAGTGCCTTATTTTTATGCATTTAAACATGCTTTATGTATTTAAAATATTTGGACCAAATATTAAAAGTGTTTTATATCATTTTGTTTAGCAACTAAAAAATCAATCCTCTGAGAACGTCGTCAGCCTTCTCTTTAAGTTTGGAATCAAGCAAATTATTAAAAAAAATTCAATAATTATGTATATTTTTAATAAAAAGTTTCAGTGGAGGCTCTTCAATATTCAAAAAATCTGGTGTGGGCACCACATGACTTGTACGTCTATTAAATCATAAATATTTTCGATGCACCTTATCTACAAATATTTCATTTGAAAGCAATAAAATAGTGAAATAATAACTAAAGTCTAGCGATTTGTAGCGAAGTACTTGAGATATCGCCAAGCTGCGTTCAGTCTGAAATACTTGTTTTTGACACATAATTTGGTGACATTTCAACAAAAGCCTTGCGAGATTTGGGACATACCAGAAACAGTGATGCAAAACGGACTTTTAATGAATTGAAGGTATCCATAGACCTTAATCTATTGAAAGTCCTTTAGGTGATTCTGTAAATAAATTACCCAACCGATTGCAAATAAAAATAGAATTGCAGAATTATATGTTAAAATAGTTCTTTATACAAAATTTCAACACTCCACGATTAAAAGTTTTAGAGTTATGTCAAATACGTCATTATTTTTTCTTGCCAAATTTGACAATATTTTGGAAAAACTCACCAAGGTCGATGGCAGTTGGCGAGATTTTGAGCATGGCCCAAACAATGATTGAATATAGTCATAATATATTAAGATGTCCATAGACCTTAATGTATTGAAATTCTATTGGGAGGCCCTGCAAATAAACTATGCAGTAGATTGGAATCAAACAGGGATGTGTACAACTAGATTTTACATCAGTCCTAAATATTAAATTTCAACATTCTACTCAATAGTTTTTGAGATATGCGAGTTGCGTATATACAGGCGTCAGGAGTAAAACTAGTCAAAATGAACTTGCGGTTAGTCAAAATGGATTGTCCACGCATATATATGAACGTACATACATGCGTACGTTGAGACGTCTTGCAAAACTCTTCAAAGTAAGTTGTGTTTTCTATTTTATTTATTATCAAAATCTGCATGCCAAAATTTTTCGACATCACTATACTTTCTTTTACTTCGTACAAGGGATTAATGTAATTATTTTTCTTCGTATCTTCATTTAAAGAATTAAACAATACCTTATATCATTGGTTTAATCGATGGGAAAAATAAATAAAAAATAATAGAACATGTGCTTGTTGATTCTTTTCTTCTGTAAAATAAATCATTCATAAAGCAATACTTGACCTACTTAAGAAAATACTTGAGCATTGTAATAATAATTCAAACAAAAATCATGAAAGTACAATATCAAGTGCTGTGAATGTCACCTTTTTATTCTTCACAAGAACTTTTTTTTCGCACATAATTTTTTGTTTGCACATGTTTGAAATTTTATGATTCATATCAGAATAAATAAAATAGAAAAAACAAAAAATCTAGCCATTGATCAATAGCTGAAGGCGTCAAAAACACTTTACATATGACCTAGTTTATGTTTTAAATATCATAAAACTATACTTTTATGTTCGGTTTAGATACTTATTTCTTTTCAACAATAATAAATAGGGAAATAAAGAAATTTTTAAAAATATTTCTTTCTTGAACATACTGCTTTTGGTGGACAGGTGGAAGAAATAATTACAAGTGAAATAATTGAATAATTGAAAAAAAGGCTTAAAATACACAGAAAGACATTTATTTACATCTTTCAAATATTTGATTATCGAAAAGTCAGGAAAGACCAAAAATCAGTACCTCGTAAACGCAATTTTTTTGTTAACTATGCTTAAAGCATTTGATTCAAATTTGATGTCCTAACCTGTGCCATCCATGTCTATGCATATTGCAGTGCACTCAGGTGCAAGGTGTACCTTGCAAGCAGAATATTTTGATATTAAATAAAGATATTAATTTCTACAATTTCTGTGCGAACTAAAGACCTTTCTGTATTTTTTATTTTACGAAATATTCATTGTAGGTTTTTTTCTCAGCTTTCTAGATCGCCTTAAGTCACTTGATTAAACAAAATTATCATCCATTCTTCAAGTAACATCTATAAGACACAACTAGGTGGCTGAACTGAGGTGTACTTTCCAGTAAACTGGAAATTATCTTTGTTCTAGAGGAGTTTGTCAGTTATGAATAAATGTTCTACAGTAGGAAAAGGCCAGAGAGGTTGTTGCACGGGTTTTTAGAAATATACATTGATCATGAACACTGATCATGATGTGAGATTGAAACGAAGTGCAAGAGGCGTGTGCTCCCCCAGAATGTAAACTATTTCACGTCTAAATTCCCCAAAAGAACGATATCTGCATCCATCATATAAACGATGTAGAATTGTCTTCCTCTACATGCTCCTGATGGTGAAACAGAGAATGGAGATTAATACAAGTTCATTTTAAAGAGAGTTTTGATAATACTGTGCAGTAGGCTTATGCAACGACTGTGATAACTTACCCAAATATGGGGAAGACTGTCTCATCTCAAGCAGGAGTAAACTAAGACGATTTCCATTGTGAAAAATGATGCTTCCAAGTTTTTCTTGTTAACAAACTTTATTTTAATTTTGTTGTTAGTAATAGAGCTATTTATAAACATGCAAAGCTGACCATGTTGTATGGTCGGTAAAGCACCCTACCACGGTTTCGGGTTTAACTCCCGGATGTCGGGGTTCAATCCCCACCTGGGCGTGTTTGTCATTGTCCGTTCCTTCATACGGGGCGACGTTTGTCCACCTACTAGGTGCCCCCATAATAAAGGCGCCAACAATTCCCGCATGTTGTGGCCAAAATCTTCAAGGCAGATGTCGCCCACTGGAAAAAAAAATTAAATAAACCTACGAAAAGTTAGAGAGCCTACTCTATTTTCTTCTATATCGGTATCTTCAAAAGATCTTTTTAGATTAGCTATTCGAGCACACGGGAGAACAAATTTTTCTGGGATCATATACCAAATAGCAACAAATCATCGCATAGCTTAGTGTGGTGAAGTGAAACAGCAGTAAAATATAATTTTGAGACGGTTCCCATGGGAAGACCACACAAGTGGACCGTAAATTAGAAGAGGCGCCAGGCAATGGACAGTCTGGACACTATAGCACAATGAACTGTCAACGTTAAAATATTTATGGCCGAAAATATTTATGGCCGAAAATGATATGCAAATTTGGCGGGGTATATTCCCGAATGATCCACCTACATGTCTGGGATTCGACGAGAGGATGCATTAATTCCCCGATACGAACAAATCAGAAACTCCAGCCAATGATGTAAGAGGGGGTAAGAAAAGAGGAAACAACCCCGTGGGAGAAGAAAAAAGACGACAGAACGAGTGTGCTAGAGAAAAGAAGCAGAAGAGAGTTTGGAAAAGGTGTGAACGGACTTAAAAAATCAGTGTGTGCTTCGAATCAATATGATCAAGTTGTGTTCAAAAGAAACATGGAATCAGAGGCTAGATGATGGCTTAAGAGAAAGAAAGCGGTTCCAATAGGGCACGCGTCGATCGTGTCTTGTGTAAAGATGGCTACCTCATCATAATGGTGAATATTCCCAGTAATCTATTTATTATTTGTGTTTCAAACCTTTTGTGGATACCCCTTATCCTCCAAAACCACATCTCCCCCAGACATATTTAAGTTTAAAATTATGTCAATATCGTCTGTTAATTAATATTAGTGGAATGACTAAGAATAAATGGTATTTAGTTGCAATTCATAGAGTCTTTAGTTTTTTTTAGTGTTTTGGTGTATGTCAATCATTTTTCAATTTTTTCAGCGTAATACTAGGAGTACTTGCCAGGCAGGTTATGCGCGGCATAATACCACTGTACGATCATCTTAGGCTTTAGTTTTCATCAAATTTTAACCATAACAAAAATAAACCACCACATAATGGTGCCGTAGAAAAAAGGCAATTTTATGTACTCCTAGTAACTCAAATGATAGTTAAATTAATGATAATAATAATAATAAATATATATAGTAGATTTTTCAAAAATAAAACAAAGTCTGGGAGAGAAATTATGCATCATAATAACGAAGTTACTATCTTGTTTCTCAGTTTCAACAAAAAAAAAAAAAACCATGCATTGACATTCTTTGAATATTTTATTTGTGTTTTGTAAGTGTTAATATACTGCTGCAAAAAATATATATATATATATATATATATACGAAAGAACTTTGATTTTAAAGGTGACAAAGAAGGTATTTTTGTTAAAACAATTAATTTCTCTAATAGAAAGAATGTTGTGAATAAGATAGTTTGTAGTCATTACAACGTATTGACATATAGAAAAATTAAATTAAATAAAATTAAGTAAATAAATAAAATAAATAAATAAATATTTTATTGATGGAATATTATGCAACAATCAGTAGAACTGAACAATTGAATTAGTACTTGCTTAATATGTATGTATTCATGTACAATATTTTTCATTTATGTGTGTGTTGAAAGTGTCAAAGTGCATTTTGTATATGTATAAGGTAACGGAACATATAGTGTTAAAATAGGTAAAATAGTATCTGTAAATATTTAAAGTAAAAAAAAAAAAAAAAAAAAAAAATGGGTCGTCCCAGAGTTAGACAGGATTCGCCAGAGTCTCTTAGGAATCGAAATACCCAAAGTTCGGCACAAAGCCAGCATAACAAAACGCCAGACACGGGACTAATCCCTCTATTGCCCCGATATTCGGCCGATAGTCTCGAGAACCCAAAGCAATTTTTCAGCGAATTTGAAAACGTAGCTGCTCTCACCGATTGGTCAAATGAGCAGAAAGGCATAATTTTAAAGACATGCCTCAAAGGTAAGGCAAAAGCATTTATACTAGGCCTAAAAGAGACGAAAGACGGAAACAATTACGAATACCTGAAAAAAGCGATTCTCCAAAGATTTAGGGAAATAAAATCAGCTTCGGAAGTTCACGCGGAATTTAATGCAATTAGGCAAACCCCGAAAACATCGATTATACAACTAAGGGACATAATCTCTGAAAAGACTGAAGCATTTTTAGGGATCGATAAGCCGTCAGAGGAAACAGATAAGATAAAGAACCACATCATGCTCGCGAAATTCACGGAAGCGGTACGTCCGGAAATTAGAAGAGAAATTTTAAAAGAAAACATAAAACACTTTGACGAGGCGGTTGAGTTGGCAATCAGACTGGAGAGAATTTTTAATGAAGAAGAAGACATAAACAATATTGACGTACAAAAATCAGACGTTACTGGTCTATTGAAGGACTTAGAAATCGCGCAGTTAAAAGATAAAATAAAACAGTTTGAGGATAAAATTCAGGCACTCGAGATTTCTCAAGTGAATGAAAAATCCAATCCATTGAAATCATGCTCTTTTTGTAAAAAACAAAATCACACAGACACAGACTGCTGGTTCAATCCCCGAAATAGAAGGCAACCAGTTAATCAACATAATAGTAGTTATAAACAAGTTGCAATTATCTGCCAAATATGCGGAAAGTCGAACCACTCCGCTCAGACATGCTGGGAAAGAATTCCCGCGGACGGTCGACAGCAACCAAATTTCCGCAGAACGAACAACAATGGAAACAGGGACTATAAGAATTTAAACTCATACAGGGGTCCCAGAGGCAACAGATAAATAATAATCAGAGGTTGGGATCCCATAGAACGAAACTCGAGGCTACCAAAGTAAATATTGACCATAAAAACAAAAATAAAAATCAAATGATAGAGGCACAAAATAGTACGAAAGAAATAAATGATAATAAACGCAAACAACAAGAGAACCATAGGTATATAATGTCGGTGAGTGACAACGAGCAAAATGTAATTAAATTACCACTAGTAACGCTTAACATTGGGGATGAAGAATATGCTGCACTCATTGATTCAGGAGCAGGAATTAGTTTAATAAATAACGAAATATTTGAAGGAATAAAAAGTAAAATAAAAATAAACTTTATTTCCAGACAGGTAACAATAAAATCTGTGACACAACAAACTGTACCTTTTCTAAAAGCCGTGAAGTTTTCATTTAAAATAGGGCATAAAAAATGCAATAACACCTTTTTCGTGGCAAACTTCGCAATGAACCCACAATACCCAATCATATTAGGTTACGACTTCATGATTAATAATAAAGTAATTTTAAATACGAAACAAAATAGCATAACAATAAATAATGAAGAAATTCCAATTAATAAATCAGAGACCAAAAATACGGAGCTAAGGGAAGAAAATGATAAGACGGAGGAGATTAATAATTGCATTCGAATAGCACGGAAAGTACTGATTCCGCCCGCGGACACAAAAATAGTAAATTTAAAAACAGATCGACCTATTGAAAAGCAACAAAATGAAAGCAACATTCAAGTCATACCCAAATTCCAAAAGGAACAGATATGCATCATCCAACAAAAAACAGATAAGTCGTTACAAATGATTTTCGAAAATAACACCAACACCACGAAACATTTACAAAAAAACATGAAAGTCGCGAAAATCATAGAACCGCAGAACGTTCGGCAGATAAGGGAGTCATCACAAGGTACAGAAGTAGGAATGAATTATTGTGCACAAACAACTAATGATAGGGACAATATCCTAAACTTGAGAAAAAAGGAATTCGAAGAGGCGACTTTTGATTTAGATCATTTACCGGAAGACCAACAGCGTATATTTAAAAAAATGCTACAAGAAAACTATCAGGTATTCTCTACCTCTTATAAAACATTAGGAGTGACAGACGCTGTGAAACCGCAAATCAAATTAGCCCACAATTACCCTATCCAATGTAGACCGTACCCAATACCGCAAAACATGAAAACGCTCGCAGACCGCGAAATAGACGAGCTATTAGAAGCGGGTATACTCGAACCATCCGACGGGGGTTACGCGTTCCCAATAATCTTCGTTAAAAAACAAACGAGTGAGGAAAATAAAACCCCTAAATACCGAATGGCGACAGATTTTCGATTATTAAATAACATCACTGAACCTTATAAAACATATATCCCACATATTGAAGATATCTTACAAGAAGTTGCCGGATTCAAATGGTACACGACTATGGATCTTAAATCTGCGTTTTTTCAAATAGCATTACCGGAGGCAGAGCGAGAGAAATGTGCAATAATTACCCACCGAGGAAATTTTAGACACACGAGACTACCCTTTGGCTTGCGTAACAGCGCCAGTTACTTCACCCAACTCATGAATACGGTGCTGGGAGGTATGAGAGAAACGAAGATAAATTTCTACCTAGACGATATAATTATACCAGCTAATTCCCTCGAAGAATTACGAAAAAAAATGACTTTAATATTCCAAAAGCTCAAAGAGTTTAATTTAACATTGGACCCGTCAAAAATCAAAATAGCCCGAAAAAATATCACATGTTTAGGATTCCAAGTGGACGAAGTAGGGATTTCCCCAGACCCAAAAAACATCGTGAAAATCACAAAATTTAAAACACCTAAGTCAGTTAAAGAGATTCAATCATTTTTAGGGATGACAAATTACTTCAGAACGATTATTCCACAATATTCCCAAATTATTGCACCGATTGTGCAGCTCACAAGAAAGACCAAAAAATTTGAATGGTCGGAAGAGTGTCAGGCTAGTTTCGCGAACATACAACAGATCATTTTAGAAAAACCAAGAATTACCAAAATTGATTTTGCAAAACCATTCCTGTTAGCAACCGATGCATCCAACACGGCCATTAATGGTATTTTAATGCAGGATCGGCCAGAAGGCAGAACACCAGTCAAATTTTTTAGCAGAATTTTAAAAAATGCGGAAAAACGATACTCATCTCTTAAACTGGAACTAATGGCAATTTATGAAGCGGTGAGACATTTTCGCAATTATTTATGGAACCATGAATTTGTATTAATTAGTGACGCGAAATCATTGAAATACCATTTAGATCTAACGCAGCAATCCGATATCACTGCAAGGTGGCTATTATTTTTAAGTGAATTTGCGTTTAAATTTCAACATATAAAGGGTGAGGAAAACCCCGCGGATTATTTGTCCCGATACATCTTACAAGAAGAACAGGTAAATAACATAACGGCACAAATCTTCGAAGGGAAGAAGGATTTAACGACCGAAAAAATTAAACAAGAACAGCAGAACGATGAATTATTGAACAAAATAATACCACACGTCCGCGAAAAAACCCCTAAAAGTCCTAAGTTCAAAAATTACTATCTCGATGCACATGGAATTCTTCGTTATAGGGAAAAAGCCACGCGAGAGAGGGCAGGAATAGATGTAATTGTGATCCCTCAGGCTTTAAAACAGTCCGTGATCAAAATTGCACACGCAACACATTTCGGCAGACAAAAAACGATCGATTTCATTAAGAAATATTATACTTGGGGCAACTTATTTGATGACGTAAAGACGTTTATCGATAACTGTCACAGATGTGCACGATTCAAAAACAGGCACATTCCCGCTACGGCGAGACAAAAAATGGACCGAGCAATACTGCCCGGAAAGTGTCTACATATAGATATTGTTGGGAAGCTGCCTCGCAGTGTCAGAGGCAATTGCTTTTTTTTTTCCGTAATTGACAGTTTCTCAAGGTATATAGAATTATTTCCATGTAGAAAAATCACTGCGGATCAAATAGTTCAATGTTTACAAAGTTATTTTTCTCGTTTTGGGCTTCCAGATACGATTATATCGGATAACGGACCTCAATTTAGATCAAAGGAATTAAGGAGTTTTTTAAAATCTCTCAATATAGAGAGTCGTTTTTCGTCGATCTACCACCCACAATCGAATGGGACGGTAGAGCGAGCACAAGGCACGCTTCAGCAGTGTATTCGATGCATAGCAGAGAACACTTTTGAATGGGAAGATGCAAGTGTATGGGCGCAGCTCTATTACAACGCCTCTAAACACAGGGCGACGAATTTCCCGCCGGCGTTACTATTTCTGGGTCGTGACATTAAAATACCCCTGGACAATACAACTGACGTACAGGGACAAAATATTTTCGAATCAAGATGGTCCCAAGAGGAAATACAAATATTTGTGGACAAATTAATTAAGCAGAATTTAAATAACAGACAACAGGCCTGGATATTTCAAGAAAAAGCGGCTAAACCGCAGAACTTAGAAAAACCCGCTAAACATACTCCAATCCACATAGGGGATTTGGTATACATGAGAAATATGCACAAGAAGTGTAAATTTGACCCCATTTTTACCGGCCCTTATAGGGTAATGAAACTATTGCGTAATAATAATTTGTTACTTAAAGAAGTGAATAAACCTCATGTAGAATCAAAAAAAGTGCACAAAAACCTCATTTTTCGGGTAAAACCCCAGACACAAGAAACAGACTCTGACGAGTCAAAAACCCCCACCCATGGTTATTGGTTACGCAACCGCTCCCAGAAGGGGCGAGAAACAGCACAAACATAGGAAAAGAACAAAAATTCAAAAAAAAAAAAAAAAAGGGGTTCTTACCAGTAGCCGAGTTGTGAGGTCCAGAAGGTCGCTTTTCATGATGCTTGATGTTCAAGTTCAATTGCGTAAATAGATGAAAAGATTGGAATTTCTGTGAAAGGATAACGAAAACGAGAATTACAAAACTGATAGGAAAAAAGAGAAAAACGCGACCTGGAAGGCAATTGAATTTAGCTAATCATAACAGTAATAATAATAAGAATTATAATAATAATGACATGATATATATATAATCAAAAGGGATATCCCGTGTAACCTTGTGCACTACAGAAAAGCTAAGCTGAAAATGAAGGGAATGTTAACAACAACAAAAAAAAAAAAAAAAAAAAAAAAGAAAGAGACGGACAAAATATAATAATGTAGATAATAATAGCAAGCAATCAGATAACAGGCACACACATACGTATGTTAAAAAAAAAAAATAAATAAATAAATAAATAAAATAAAATAAAATAAATAAAAAGTAAAACACAAGTTAGCAAGGCATCAGCTGGTGTTGTCGTTTGGCTTTTGCTGTTGGTAAACAAACCGGCAGGGAGCCATTCCCATGGGGGCGAGTCGTTCGTTCGGATTTGCGGAGAGTCGTTCGTTCGGATGTCACGCATAGGATGCAAGAGAAGGGCAACATGAAAAGACAAAAATATGCATATAAATAAATACCGGACATACAGCTATAGGCGAGACAAATACATAGTACAGTAATTTTACTAAAAATTTTAATTAATACAAGTTAGAATAAAATTATTGAGTTGCGTCACCAGAGTACCTGGGACGGAAAGCTGCAGATTTCCCCTTGGATTTTGGTACTTATCGGGCAATTGCAGGCAATAACCACGATGAGTAAGACGCGCTCTAGAATAATAGAAGACTATTTATTTTAAAGTAAACATAGGGAGTTCACAGAATAATAACCTATCAGACCGCATGGACTTGACATGCAGATCGGCGCTATACAAAATAAAACGTAAGAATAGTAACGTTAAGTTTGTTTCTCTTTACAAAATTACAGTTAATAGGGCGGCATAAGCTTTCATTAACAAAATAATTAAATAACAATCACTTACCTCTACACGACGTTGACATCCTAAAAAAAAACACAGGCGAAAAAGGTGCCGAGTCACTCCAGGCGCAGGAGATAAACCGGTTGCCTACAGCACGAGTTGAGTCGTCGAGCTGCAGTTTCCCCCTTTTCCAAACGCGCGGATGTATTATACGCAGTGAAAAACCGGAAATTTCAACCATGAGTTCCGATTGTCAAGCGACAAACAGTTTCGCAGCCGGAAGGATCTGCTTAAAAGGAATACAAGAGGAGAGAGGGTAGTTCCAGAACGCACGGGTTTAGCGGTGAAACTCTTTTACAGATACAAACGTGGGAATTTAGAAATGAATTGAATGAGTAAATAAGAACGCATCGATGATTATGGCTAGATATTTTGGAACAGTGGTACGTGAGGTGTACCGTATAAATAAAAGGGTGTGCAATATAGGAATGAATCCCCTGTCTGAGCAAAAAAAAAAAATAATAATAATAATAATAATAATAATAATAAATAAAAAAAAAAAAAAAAAAAAAAAAAGGGAAGGAAGACGAGTATTTTTTATGATATGCAGATAAATATATATGTGTAACAAGTAATAGACACACAGGATATTGTATGTTATTCTTAATATATATATATCCATCTCTAATAATATAAATATGGTACATGTTGGTACAGAATGTGTGATCAAACATAATAATGTGTGTACAATCCCATTGGTGTACAATATATTATTTTGAAGAAATTGAGAAACAAGATACAAAGGTAACTCATTAATGTTATTAATGCAAAGTGGTTCGGAAACATTATCGATACTGCCAGATTTAACAAAATCTGACAAAACAAAGCCGCAAAGGAGAACGAAAATGTTCACGTGAAACCACAAAATGCTTGAGACACAACGGGAGAACAAATGTATCACAACTGAGACTTTTGCCGTGTGTAGCTACGCGTGATGGACTATTGTGTATGGACTAAACTCCAACTACTAAACGGTAGAACGTAGCACATAATTTGCTACGTATGATGGACTATATCGCATGGACTATACAGGACAAGTGCCAAATTTTAAAACGTAGCACATGTGTAGCTACGTGTAATGAACTAGTAACTGTGGACATTGAATATTTTTTTTTCTTGTTTTTTTTATGTACACGGGGGAGAGATGTGGTGAAGTGAAACAGCAGTAAAATATAATTTTGAGACGGTTCCCATGGGAAGACCACACAAGTGGACCGTAAATTAGAAGAGGCGCCAGGCAATGGACAGTCTGGACACTATAGCACAATGAACTGTCAACGTTAAAATATTTATGGCCGAAAATGATATGCAAATTTGGCGGGGTATATTCCCGAATGATCCACCTACATGTCTGGGATTCGACGAGAGGATGCATTAATTCCCCGATACGAACAAATCAGAAACTCCAGCCAATGATGTAAGAGGGGGTAAGAAAAGAGGAAACAACCCCGTGGGAGAAGAAAAAAGACGACAGAACGAGTGTGCTAGAGAAAAGAAGCAGAAGAGAGTTTGGAAAAGGTGTGAACGGACTTAAAAAAATCAGTGTGTGCTTCGAATCAATATGATCAAGTTGTGTTCAAAAGAAACATGGAATCAGAGGCTAGATGATGGCTTAAGAGAAAGAAAGCGGTTCCAATAGGGCACGCGTCGATCGTGTCTTGTGTAAAGATGGCTACCTCATCATAATGGTGAATATTCCCAGTAATCTATTTATTATTTGTGTTTCAAACCTTTTGTGGATACCCCTTATCCTCCAAAACCACATCTCCCCCAGACATGTTTAAGTTTAAAATTATGTCAATATCGTCTGTTAATTAATATTAGTGGAATGACTAAGAATAAATGGTATTTAGTTGCAATTCATAGAGTCTTTAGTTTTTTTTAGTGTTTTGGTGTATGTCAATCATTTTTCAATTTTTTCAGCGTAATACTAGGAGTACTTGCCAGGCAGGTTATGCGCGGCATAATACCACTGTACGATCATCTTAGGCTTTAGTTTTCATCAAATTTTAACCATAACAAAAATAACCCACCACACTTAGTTCATACAATAATCCATAACAGCAATTCCATATGAACATGGACATGTACATTTTTAAAAAAATCATTTTTAATAAATTGTGTGAGAAATTCTCGCCAAGCATAGTCAAATTATACTTCACCTTTATATATACCATTTGGAAAGTGTATCATAATCTATAAGTGTACCGTATTTGTCTTCTCTCTTCTATAAAACACTTCTTCGGAAATGACATATATATTAAAATAGCCTACTAAAGCTATTTTACAATATTTGCCAGGCGTTTTATAACTATACTCGAAATATATTTATAATAAATTGCCGCGTTTTGGCACCAAATTTAGCGATCAATTATCAAAAATTGCAAACCTTGTGTGAATTTCAACATTTTATTAACGTCCGCCCCCATCCACGTTATCTAGCAAACACATTTGAAACTATGTTCACAGTGACAGATCATATCTACAAAACTTGTGGACAAGATTGGTAGACAAAACTCTCGTACTGAGTGAAATAGCACCTTAGTGCTGATAAATAAAAAAATAGAAAATGAATGACCATGTGCAAAGTAAAATTCATGGACTGCGAAAAAAGAAAATGTGACTCACAGCTGCCTACAAGCATAGTTATATTGACTCGATTTAGCACATTTTACAATTTATCTGAAGAAAAATAACCGCATGGCAAAATTTTGTCACACATGTTCTTAAATTTTCCATTATGTTCTTAAGAAAGAAAAACAAGCATATAACAATTTTTAAACCAGGTGAAAATGATGTATCCTACGCCATGTTTAACCACATTATTCAAACTTTACGGAATAACCATGAAAAAGACTAGAAGCCACTTGTACTATGACTTCAATGAGGAAATTGATGTGTTTGAACAACGTTTATTTCTTTTTTTATTATTGTGACCAACATACACCAATCTAAATAACTGTAAATGCTAAAGAAATCGCAAAATTATATTTTATTGAGTCACCAAGGAATTTTAATTAATATTTCAAAAAATTAATTAATTATCAGAGTTTTAATGATTTGCTGAAAAAAGAAAATAATTTGTAATCAGGATGAATTTTGTTGAAAGAAAATAAATGCATTTTTTATTATTACCGTATGTTTGAAAATGCGACTTAAAAAAAGTAGCATGAGTTACCATGGAATATCCCATAAGAGTAAACGAAGACAAAAGAACATAAAGCAATTAAAATTAGTGAAGTATCGGTCTATTTCTTGAATTTCTTGGTTTTCGTTTATATTAATTATAGTTTTAAATTATGAAGCCATACTTCCTAGTTATATATATATATATGTAACTAAATTCTGGTTTTTTTTAAAAACGCATTTTTAAATTTTTTTCACTTTTACTTAAGGAATAACGGGAAATTGTGACTAGAAAATACGTTTTACAAAAAAAAATCTTAGTAAAAAAGAATTTTTCTGGTACGTAAATTTATATGCCGTATTTTTTCGTAAAATTTGTTTAAAAAAGCTCTGTAAATAACGTATAAAAATTGTTATTTAAAAATCGGTTTATTCTTTTAAACCTCTAAACAATAGAATTTTTTCGTAGTTCTTCTTTTACCTTTATTATTGCTCGGTATAGCGAGTTAAAACTTTGCATATTCATAATTTTACAATGAAATAAGAATAGAATATTACTTTTTAAAAAATGAAAATTTATTTTAACTTTCAAATAATTCTTTTTTACATTAATATTGTATACATGTTACCGTGAAAGTCCGAAGTCTGGAGAATGTCGACTTTCACCTGTGAATGTGAACATTCACATAGTCACTTGGTACGTCCGAAATATTTGTTAAATATCCTTATTTCTCCCTTAACCGGCTAATGTCGACATTCACTTTGTACTAATGATAAATGTTAAATATATCGGTGATTTGCATTTTCTTCTCGGTATTCAGGTCCGATAAAACGTCCCTAGGGCTATGCGACGTTTTCGGGGCTCTTTGCTAAGGGGAGTGGCTACCCACGGTTATATTCTAAGAGCCAGCGACCGCCAGACCTTCGTCATAGTTTAAAAGCTGAAACTTTCTCTGCGGATATTCCCCAATACAGGTAGGAACAATCGACCACTATAAAGTTTGGATGATCGTGGCTTTGGCAGGTAACAGGTGGCAAAGGTGTATAAAATTGCAGAAAATTTTCGTCATTTCATAAAGCGTGATTTTTTATATGTTCTTCGGCCAGTACTAGAAGTCACTTTATCCCTTGCCAGACACTTTTGCATCGTGGCAAACCCCCGCCAGACAATCTCAAAGTCATGGAAAACGTGATTCAATTTTCGTCATTTCATAAAGCGTGATTTTTTTTATGTTCTTCGGCCCAGTACTAGAAGTCACTTTATCCCTTGCCAGACATTTTTGCATCGTGGCAAATCCCCGCCAGACAATCTCAAAGTCATGGAAAAAGTGATTCTATTTTCGTCATTTCATAAAGCGTGATTTTTTTATTTGTTCTTCTTCGCAGTACTAGAAATCAATTTATCCCTTGCCAGACACTTTTCCATCGTGGCAAACCCCCGCCAGACATCCTCAAAGTCATGGAAAACGTAATTTTTTTTCGTCATTTCATAAAGCGTGATTTTTTTATATGTTCTTCTTAGTAGTACTAGAAATCAATTATTCAGTTCTAGAAATTCATTAAAGTATAACTTAGAGGTACTAGGTTATTTCAAACGAATCAAAAGTGATATACGTTATTAAGGGTTACAAAATGAATTTATCCATCGAAAATAGTGTCTATATAATTTATAGTTCTGCTACAGGAACACTCCAAAGAATTTCAACACAATACGCTAAATGGAAGTTTTAGGGACATTCATCCATTTCAAGCACAATACTGTTGCGAATTTTCGGGGCAACCCGCTGTTCTGGGGCTTAAAATGGTTTAAAATTCGTATTCTACGCTTCAAATAGTTAAATTTTGCTTTTTGTTGCATCAAAATCGGTCAACTAGAACCGGGGATACGGAGGTTTCGGTTTCCCCATTGTTTTTCTTACGGGTTTCTAGAAATCTCGAGAAATATTGGTCCTAGGGTTTCGATCTCTTCACTTTTGGGGACTTCGGTCGTTTGCCCCCTCAAAAACTGCACCAAAAGTCGCGAAGTTTGACGACTTTGTTGTTATGTAACTTGCATATCTCATAAACAATTAGACGTAGACTGTTGAACTTTCATATCTAAGATTGTTGTAACATCTAGTTGTGCACCTAGATTTTTTGTTCTAATGTACTTCAAAGTTTATTAACAGAACAACTCAAAAGAATTTCAATACATTAATGTCTATGGACATCTTCAATATACAGTAAAACCTCGATACAAAGATACTTAATATACCCAATAAAATTATCGTTCTAGAGGGATGTATCATTATACCGAGGGGAGAACATATTGCATTGTAATCCCGTGGGACCACAAAATTTTATCATTGTAGAGAGATTTATTGTGGTATCGAGTATCGTTATAGCGAGGTTTTACAGTATAATGTCTGTAGTGAGTCACTGTTTGGTCTATGCCAAAAATCTTATCATTTGTCATCGACCTTGACGTGTTTTGCAGAAATATCTCAAAATTTAACGCTAAAAACAGCTACGTATTTCGCAGAACTCTAAAACTGTTTACCGTAAAATGTTGATATTTAGGATTTAGAACTATTATAACAGCTAATTGCTTATCTCTTTTTTGATTTCAATCAACCGAGTAATTTCTTTACAGGGTTACCAAAGACATTAAATACATTAAGGTCTATGGACACTTCAAGTTCATTATAATGAGACTGACGACATAGTCATAGCCGAAATAGTAATTCATCGTGATGAATCACCATTTCGGCTATGACCAAAATGTAGCTAACTATCTCAAGACTTCGGCTTTTGGTGGTAGTATGAACCAATGAAGTGTCAAATACAAATCTTTCAAATTTGTTTTTGACGTCCAGGATGAGTCCAGATGGTTTTGAATCCAGGATGGAGATATCGGAAATATTTGGCTAGAAATCGATAAACATTATTATTACTGCAGTATTTTATCTCGTTACAAACAAAATAAGTTTAGATGAAATACACCGAAAATATTTATGATATAACAGGCGTACAAGAAAGTCATATGGTGTCCACATCAGATTTCTGATTAATGTATTGTTGCGGAATTACTCTGCTACTCCTGGGGTTCGTCGTTCTAAAGTCCAGTTGGTGTAAAAAGTTCAAGTAAAAAGTCACTTGTCAGGATGGAACACAAACTTTATTTCTTCTAGAACTTCGTAGAACAATCAGCTGCACACAATTCACAAGCACAATCTGGCAGTAACGTGCTTTTAACAATCCGCTTGGATCAGAAGCTCTCACAAATGCTGTATTTCTCACACAAAATAAGTCACTTTTACAGGCAAAAATTCCGTGGAAATATTCAAGGGATATAGTACACTATACCTTAAGACACAGCAATGAAGAATTTACACACAGCACTTTAAAAACAGCTTCACAAAGCAAGCTAAAACACAGCTTCTATAGCACTATCAGTGCACACAAAACAAGCGTACTCAGAGCTCTTCACACATTGAATGTTCAACTCGCAACTGACTCTCGGGGCGACGCGCTCTTCTATAAATAGCCGGCGCAGGAGGTACAAGAGGTTTCCAGAAAAGTCAATTTCTCGAGGGTTCTACATAAAGCGTGAATTTTGATTACGTCATAGAAGATAAATGTTACGTTATTATGCGTTTTTAATGCAGGAAAAACAACTTCCAGGCCCCATTGGGAAAATCGCGCCAAATGACCGAAAAGTCGCCAAGCTTGGCGACTTTTGGCGAAATATCGCCAAATTTGGCGCCAAAAATAAGTCCTCAAAAGTGAAGAGATCTAAGCTCTAGGACTAATATTTCTCGAGATTTCTAGAAGCCCATAGAAAAACATATGGGAAAGCGAAACCTCCGTATCTCCGGTTCTAATTAGCCTATTTTGATGCAACAAAAAGCAAAATTTATCTATTTGAAGCGTAGAATACGAATTTTAAACCATTTTAAGCCCCAGAGCAGCGGGTTGCCCCGAAAATTCGTAACATTGCCCCCTTCCCAAGGACTGCACGTCCCGGGCAGTACAATCCCTAGTTAGGAGGTCACACAGGTACCTACACTGTATAACACTTAACAAGATCTTAACAACATAATTCAAGCAAGTAATCAATAGCACAATAAGCAAATACACATTAATAAATAAATAATCATCATAATAAATAATTACACTGTAATAAGTAATCAATGTAATAACAAATACACATTAATAAAATCCAATATATTACAAATATGTACACTAAACATGGCGTAAGTAATGAGTGAAAGAGAGTTGACGAAAGAGGAAGAGAAGAGAAAGACAGGAAAGAAACGAGAGTTGAAAGAAAGGAGGAATTACGCCATAGTGACCATAGTCTGAGCTAATTACAACCGCGGTAGATGGCTGGCCGATCGTAATGTACAACTCTTGGCTTCGAGTTTGGTGACTTACGAATCCGTACGATGACGTCATTCAGCCGGTTTAGGACTGTGTAAGGACCGTCCCACGGCGATTGCAGCTTGGGAGACAGGCCTTTCCGTCGAGTAGGATTCCATAGCCAAACTTTGTCACCTGCGTTGAACTCGTGTCCCGTAGCCTTCGTGTCGTAGCGAGTCTTCATCTTTTCCGTGTTCAGGTTGATCCGCTCCCGAGCAAAATGATGCACATCTTCAAACCGTGCCCGAAGGTTTTCCACGTACTCCTCTGGCGATGAAGGCGCATCTGGAGGGCGGCCGAACACTAGATCGGCGGGAAGACGAAGATCTCTGCCGAACAGCATCTGGGAAGGTGTGAAGCCGGTAGTCTCATGGACGGCACTCCTATAGGCCAGCAGGAACAGGGGGAGTTTCTTGTCCCAGTCCTCTTGATTCCTAGATACCAGGAGCGAGAGGTTGTTCAAAATTGTACGATTGAACCTCTCCACCATGCCGTCGGATTGTGGGTGTAAAGGCGTAGTCTGGGTTTTGTCCATTCCGAGAAGTTGGCATAGTCCTTTAAAGACTGCAGAGGTAAAGTTCGTTCCTTGGTCGGAATGAAGTTGCAGAGGGGTTCCATATCTGGAAATCCATTCTTGCACCAGTACCTCTGCTACGGTCGTAGCTTCTTGATCGGGAATAGGAAACGCTTCGGGCCATTTAGAAAAGTAGTCAATGACAACTAGAATGTATTTGTTGCCATTCGAAGTTCGCGGAAGAGGTCCCAGGATGTCGAGGGCAATCCTCTCAAAAGGCGCTCCTACATTATAACGATGTAGTCTTCCACGGCTTCGTTTCTTCGGGCCTTTACGGGAGGCACAGGCGTCACAAGCTTGACACCACTTTTCGACGTCGCCTCGATATCCTGACACGGTAAAATACCCAGGATTTGTGATATTTAGATCTGTTAAAACTTTTAGACAGCCTTGATAGCCTTCATTGAACTGTATTACTGCATCATACGCCCCCAGTTCACAGTTTTTAACGATACAAACACTTCCCTTGGCACTCTCTGCCATATAACGCCATTAAAACACTCATTGGCGTTTTGTGTTTTTCCATGTAGGCATTTTTCCAAAATTTCCCTAGAACACAGTTCTAAATAAGACGGCTTTACAGTATTTAGGGTGTCGTTGGGTAAACCAGGGTACTTTTCTTTAATATTGATTTCCCCTTTTGCCAGAGCTCGTTGATAAAAGCACCAGCTCTGTGTTCCAGTTGGGCATTGTCCATGCATTGGCTTCTTTGCATTCGATGCACAGTGGAATAATACTGCAATAACATTTTGTTGCATGCTTTTCAAATCCCCAACATTAGCACGAATGGCAATTCCATAATAATTCTGGAGCCTGTCTATAAATGCGTCAGTCAACTTACCCTTTCCCGAGATACCTTTGGTTTTTGATTTTAGTTTCCGTAAACGTGAACCTACACGTTTCTGTATGTGTCCAATACACTCTAATTTGGTCACACTTTTTTCTCCGTAAGTGTCCTGTACACACTGAAAACCTTTGGAATCCCCGTCACCATAATACTTTACGTACTTCAACTTCCGTTGATCCACAGACCGCTGAAAATTGCGTGATGCACCAACAGTCTCCATTTTTCCCGCAGCACCTTCAAAATTGCATTGACACACATGATCAGCTTTTAATGAGTCCAACTCAGCATTCTTTGAGAAGTTATGTAACTTTTTACATATTCTACAGTACGAAGACATAACTTCCAGGTCTAAAACCTTTCCAGTGTCCACTGAAATAGCTGCAACGCAGCCATTAAATGATGTGTGACCTCTTCGCTGCCAAGTTCCATCCACCGAAACTCCACATTCATCGCTGTTTGTTATTGAGCGAACTTCTTCAGCTGCTTTTAGCATAGAACTTTCAGCTATATCTGCTACAACTTTCAAAAGTTTATTTTCATACTTTTCATAAGTAGCTTTTGCAAGTCTTGGTAAATTCATAGTGCTACAAAATTTATAAGCCGCAGAGAAACCTCTGCCAATTTGCCTCATTCCATAAACAAATCTCTTGTTTACTTCTGACTCATTATTTACCTTGTTGGATGAAGCGAAACCTTTCAAAAAGTTGCAGTTGTTACACTTCAAAACAAAATGAGAACATAATCCAAACCTTGAGTCTTCATTTAAAGTTAATCCTAAATTCAGACATTGAGGACAACAAATGTCAGAAAAAACACTGCACAATATCACTAAATCAATAATTCTACTTCCACTTATTGATTGATCTGCTAATTCAACACTCGTATTAGTCGTAGTGTCCAGTTTTGCACATGCTATAGTACGTACAGCATGATTTTCGAGAGTGTCATTTTCGTTAGATTTGCTGTATCTATTGCCATGAAACTGGCGTTTTTTCTTCCTGCCAATACTTTTTCCCATTTTAAGTCAAAAAAGATTTAAAAAGCTAAATTAAATTAATATTAAAAAGCTTATAAACACTCGTAACGGAAGCACGGCAAACACGCGACGAAAATGTAAACAAACGTAGTAGCCTAACTTTAATGCCAGATTTCTAAGTAAAAACTGCTGTTGCCACAAATATTTAACACATTCTAAATAATTTGAAGTTTTCAATTTTATTTTTCATGCTCATTTTATAACTAGTAACAAAGTTTAATACTCATATTAGGTAAAATAGTAATGTAAACAAACATTTACGATTCACTTCCGGCGGCAGAATCCTACTTCCGGTTTCGAAAGCTTCCAAGTGACTTCTATTAAAATTCGTATAACTCAAGTTCTAAACATGATAGAAAGAAAATTCAAACGGATTTAGAAAGCTAATAAATTAAGCTTTAATATATAGCCAAAAACTAAAAATAGGATTTTTGATCGAAAATTGCATTTTAAAGGTAGGCAGGCACCTTAAGCCATTATGAAGTTCTTCTAGAACCTTCGGAATCCTCGAACGAGGGAGTACTAACTGCCATCGGAGCATCTTGCCGTCGTCCGACTCCCATTTACGATACAGGACTCCATTCCTCAGGCGAAGCGAATCCCATAAAGCCCAGTACTGTTTTGTTGCCGGACTGTAAGATGATATTTCTTGCCAACTGGGCTTAGCGCTGGATTTTTCCATAAATTCCACAATAGGTTTGATGTCGCTGTCTGCTAATTGGTCCGACCGAACATTTTCGTCACTCCAGGGATCTTGGGATGGTGTCGATGATGTAACTTGGCGGACAACGGGATGTTTCAGATGGTAATTTTTCTCTGCCCTGGAGCAATAGCGACAACTGTCTATGCAGGGCCTTCTCAACAAATCATCTGCATTTCCATGAGATGCCCCTTTCCGATGACGTATCTCGATGTCATATTCTTGTAATCGCTGTATCCACCTGGCTATTTGGCCCTCTGGATTCTTGAAATTTAGAAGCCAGGTTAAAGAGGCATGGTCCGTTCGGAGCAGGAACTTTCGGCCGTACAGGAAATGATGGAAGTGCTCCACGGCTTTAATGATAGCAAGAAGTTCCTTTCTCGTAACACAATAGTTACGTTCTGCGTTTGAGAGGCACTTGCTCCAGTAAGCAATGACGTGTTCTTGGCCATCTATCTCCTGGGACAAAACTGCTCCAACACTCTCCTTACTTGCGTCTGTGTCCAGGATAAATGGCTTGTCAGGGTGAGGATACGACAGGATCGGCGAAGATGTTAAAGCCGTCTTCAGTTCGTTGAATGCGTCCTCACATTCCTCAGTCCATAGAAATTTCTGTCCAGTCTCGGTCAATTTGTGAAAGGGTCTTGCAATTTGAGAAAAGCCCTTCACGAATTTTCGATAGTAAGTACACAGACCGAGAAAACTTCTTAAGTCATGGATATTCTCGGGACGACTCCAGTTCTGGACTGCGGACGTCTTTTCCGGATCGGTTCGGACTCCGTGGGCGGATATTATGTGCCCGAGGTAACGTACTTCCCGACGAAACAAATTGCACTTCGATGGACTCAGTTTCAAGTTCGCCTCCTTTAATTTCTGCAGCACATTTCGGATGTTCTCAAGATGCTCTTCGAAAGTCCTTCCGACGATGATGATATCGTCCAAATAAACGAGACATGCTTCGTAGGAAAGTCCTCTCAACACTGTCTCCATTAGACGCTCGAATGTAGCCGGTGCGTTGCAGAGTCCAAAAGGCATAACTTTGAACTGCCACAATCCTTGTCCCGTGGTGAACGCAGTCTTTTCACGGTCATCGGGATGGATTTCTACTTGCCAGTAGCCACTCTTGAGATCCAGAGTGGAGAACCATTCATTTCCCGATAAAGTGTCCAATGTGTCGTCTATCCTGGGAAAAGGGTAGCTGTCTTTCTTGGTAATGTCATTCAGACGTCTATAGTCAACGCAGAACCGGGTGGAACCATCTTTCTTTAGGACCAAAACAATCGGCGAGGCCCACGGACTAGTCGATGGCTCGATGACGTCATCACGCTGCATCTCCTCTAAAAGTCGGTTCACCTCTTCTTGCTTAGCAAACGGCAGCCGCCTAAGATGTTGCTTGATGGGAGAATGGCTGCTTGTGTCTATTCTATGCTGCGTTAACCTCGTACGGCCAAAGTCACCGGAAGTACGGGAGAAGAGGTCTTCAAATTCAGCTATTACTTTCTCCGCAGCGCTTCTCTGTTCTGCCGTTAACTCCACGTCTTGTAATAATTCCTTCGTCAGGCACTCGGAAGATTTAGCTGTCGTTTGGTTGATGTTCTTATTAATGCAGGTAACAGGAGTGCATGTCGCCAACACTTCATTTTTCTTTATCACCTTTGACTTGTCCGTCACATTTACCACTCTAACTGGAATTTCTGTTCTCGACAAGTCCACAAGTGTTGCTCCCACAAGTAACTCCTCTGACGGAATCACTATTGTTTGGGTGTTCGATTAATCCAAAACGGAATTTATTGCTTTCTTTTACTGTTCCAGAAATTATTGAATCAGTTCTGGGAGGTAGAGTGATATCAGTCTGGGCTATTATTTGCTGAACAGGCAAAACTGTTTCATTTCTAATATCGAACGCAGCTATTTCTTCTGAGTCTGAACGAAGCTCATTATTCTTAAAGTCCAAATTAAATTTGTGCGATTTTAAAAAGTCGAGTCCGAGAATAAAAGAGTCTGTAATATTGGCGACATATACCACATGGTCGTATCTGGCATTTCCAAACGTGATTTCTACTTGCGCTTTTCCGCCCACTTCGATCTTGTCACCTGTCACAGTCTGGAGGGTCAGCGAGGACGGAGTCCAGATAATCTTCAAATTTAATTTCTTGGCCAGATCCGTCCTTATGATGGTTACGTTCGCTCCAGTATCAATCACCATGCTGCATGGGGAACCATTAACGTATCCCTGTACGAAGAGTCCATTACTGCCACCATTCACTGATGAAATCTGCAAGACTTTAGGTGGGGCTTTTGACTATATGGCAACCTCCGCCCCGCGAGATGGCCACCTCCTAGTTTCCCTCTTTCATGTTCTTAGATTTCTCTTGCTGGTCTTGAGACTTTCGACCACAATGCTTTTGTACATAGCCTTCGACGCCACACTTCCAGCATTTTTACTTTCTTTGGGCCATCTCTCGTTCTATCGGATCTTAATTTTCGCTCTATGAGATCTTCAATTCTCTTCAATCTGTTCTCGACGCTCTCTGTGTCTTTGTTAGCTTCCTCTTGGACCGTGACCGCTCTAACAGCATGCCGATCTTTTCTCACGGCCCGCTGGGCTGCCTCTAGCTTCATTGCGAACACCAGAGCAGACTTCAAATCCTGATAATCCTCCAACATGAGTGCCTTTTGGGTTTCTGGATCACGGATGGCTTCAATAAAATGACGCACCGCCATTTCTTCTCGGACATTATCAAGGTGGTCCATGTAGGCTAGATGACACAGCCTATCTATGTCCGAAGCCAGCTCTTGAAGGGTCTCGCCAGATCTCTGCATCCTTGACTTAAGTTGGATTCTACTATATTCTTTCTGGCACTTCTCTCCGAATTTCATCTCCAAGGCACTGGCAAGGGCGTCAAAATCTCCTATCTTCGTCGCTCCGATAGTTTGCAATACATTAATTGCATCTCCGCTAAGGGAAGCGGCCAGTTGATTAGCTTTCTCGGACTCGCTCCAACCATTGGCTCTGGCGACGATCGAAAATTGGGTCTTGTAAGCTTCCCAGGGAGTCTTTCCGTCATAAGGCGTTAGTTTCACTGCTGGGTGGCGTGACGACAACCTGATGTTTTCTGGTACCTTTCCCAGCTTTACCAAACTGTCCAGTTTTTCTTCTAGCTTGTGATCGATCTTTTCCTCAATTCTTTCCTCGTATTTCGCTTGACTTTCTTCCAGGAGCGACATTCTCTTCTCCATATTTTCTTGATTTGTCTCTACTCTCTCCAGTCCGGATTTCATTTCTTCTAGCCCGGCTTCTATTTTCCGCTCCAGTCCTGATTTCATCTCGTCGTGTGCGGCTCTTAACTCCTCCAATCCGGTTTTCATTTCATTGTGCGCAGCCTTTAATTCGTCCAATCCGGTTTTCGTCTCGACTTGTCCGGCTACAATTTTCTTTTCTAAATCGATCTGTCCGGCTTCAATTTTCGTCTCTAAATCCGCCTTCACCTGTTCTTGTCCGGCTTTCATCTCGTCTTGTCCGGCTTTCATCTCATCTTGTCCGGATTTCATTTCCTGCATCATATTCATGAGCTTTTGAAGTTGTTCTTCCATTTTTTGTCTAGTCAAAACCATAAACTGGAAAATTAAAGTCTTTCTTTAGAATCCCGATTCTGACACCAAATGTTGCGGAATTACTCTGCTACTCCTGGGGTTCGTCGTTCTAAAGTCCAGTTGGTGTAAAAAGTTCAAGTAAAAAGTCACTTGTCAGGATGGAACACAAACTTTATTTCTTCTAGAACTTCGTAGAACAATCAGCTGCACACAATTCACAAGCACAATCTAGCAGTAACGTGCTTTTAACAATCCGCTTGGATCAGAAGCTCTCACAAATGCTGTATTTCTCACACAAAATAAGTCACTTTTACAGGCAAAAATTCCGTGGAAATATTCAAGGGATATAGTACACTATACCTTAAGACACAGCAATGAAGAATTTACACACAGCACTTTAAAAACAGCTTCACAAAGCAAGCTAAAACACAGCTTCTATAGCACTATCAGTTCACACAAAACAAGCGTACTCAGAGCTCTTCACACATTGAATGTTCAACTCGCAACTGACTCTCGGGGCGACGCGCTCTTCTATAAATAGCCGGCGCAGGAGGTACAAGAGGTTTCCAGAAAAGTCAATTTCTCGAGGGTTCTACATAAAGCGTGAATTTTGATTACGTCATAGAAGATAAATGTTAGGTTATTATGCGTTTTTAATGCAGGAAAAACAACTTCCAGGCCCCATTGGGAAAATCGCGCCAAATGACCAAAAAGTCGCCAAGCTTGGCGACTTTTGGCGAAATATCGCCAAATTTGGCGCCAAAAATAAGTCCTCAAAAGTGAAGAGATCTAAGCTCTAGGACTAATATTTCTCGAGATTTCTAGAAGCCCATAGAAAAACATATGGGAAAGCGAAACCTCCGTATCTCCGGTTCTAATTGGCCGATTTTGATGCAACAAAAAGCAAAATTTATCTATTTGAAGCGTAGAATACGAATTTTAAACCATTTTAAGCCCCAGAGCAGCGGGTTGCCCCGAAAATTCGTAACAGTATTAAGATGGAAATTATAGTGAAAATTTTGATTTTTTTAAATTCATAAATATTTCTATTTAAAGAAATTATCCGATAAATCCAACTCCATGAATTTGAGATTGTCTGGCGGGGGTTTGCCACGAAGGAAAAGTGTCTGGCAAGGGATAAATTGATTTCTAGTACTGCGAAGAAGAACATATAAAAAAATCACGCTTTATGAAATGACGAAAATAGAATCGCGTTTTCCATGACTTTGAGATTGTCAGGCGGGGGCTTGCCACGATGGAAAAGTGTCTGGCAAGGGATAAAATGATTTCTAGTAGTGCGTAGAAGATCATATAAAAAAAATTAAGCTTTATAAAATGACGAAAATTTTCTGCAATTTTATACACCTTTGCCACCTGTTACCTGCCAAAGCCACGATCATCCAAACATTAGAGTGGCCGATTGTTCCTACCTGTATTGGGGAATATGCGCAGAGAAAGTTTCATTTTTTATACTATGACGAAGGTCTGGCGATCGCTGGCTCTTGCTCTATTAGATTCGTCACTTCGTAGAGGAATTTTTACTTCTGGATTAACCGCAGAGAACTTGAATGTTGTGGTAGATTTAAAGGGCAGCCAGGTATTTTTTTTTTTTTTTTTTTTGACATGTAGCTTTAGATATTGAAGCGTTAGAAAAGAAATGATCCTCGATATTTTTTGCCTTCTTATTTATGATAGATATTACTTAATAATGATAAACATTAAGAAGTAAGATTTTACTTTTAAGTTTTGCCAATAAAAAACTTGGCATTTATACCGTAGTGGACTTATATTTTATAACCTTGGGGAACCATGGATTCGTAGAGAAATAACCTTTTCTCTACGAACCTTTCCTCTCGAACAGAATGAAAACATTTTTACTCAGTTTTTGCTTTTCTGTTGACCTCGGCTTCTCTTTTCGACCTCCGCTAAAGCCTATCTGTGATTGTCGACATACACCGGTGGTAGTGTCGACATACACCGGAACTAGAATGTAAGAAAATACTCAGTCTTTCACCGACATATTTGGTCTTTGTTCACATTCACCGGTGAAAGGCAACATTATTGTTGCAGAAAACTCCTCTTCTTAATTCTCGGGTTCGTCGTTCTAAAGTCCAGTGTGTGCGGAAAGTTCTTGTCAAGAGTCCACTTGTCAGGATGATACACAAATTTTATTGCTTCCAGAACTTCGTCGAACAATTTTCTGTACGAAATCCACAGGCACTAACTTGCTTATAGCTTAGTACAGAAGTTGCATTTCACACGCCACAAAATAATTCAGCAAGCTAAAATTCAGTGGAAATTCACGAGGGAAATCATAATCACTCCCTCAGAACTCAGCAATGAAGAATTCACACACAGCACTCAAAAACAAGCAAAATACTGCTTCTATAAGAAACAATACAGAGCCTGACATTCCAGGAGAATGGACGTCTGCAACTGCAATCACCAGCAAACTGACTCTTCTGGGGCAACACCTGCTCTTTTATAGTTTATGCCGAAAACCCGAGAAGGTTCCAGAGGAGACCATCTCCGGAATTATCTAGATCCAACTCGAATTTTGATTGTGAAATACAAAAGTAATTGAGTAATATAAGTATACTGAGTAATACTAATGCAGGCAAACAAACATAACAGGTCCCATTAGCAAAATCGGGCCAAATGTTCAAAATTTAGCGCTACATTTGGCGGCAAAAATAAGTCCTTAAAAATGGAGTCATCTAAGCTCTAGCACCACCATTTCTCGGAATTTCCAGAAAACTCTACGTTAACCTAAGGGGCCACACAAAACTCCTATCTCGCGTTCTAGTTAACCGCATTTGATGCAACAAAACGCAAAATTTAATTATTTGACGCGTAGAATACAAATTTTAGATTATTTTTAATCTCAGAGCGGATTACCCCAAAAATTCCTAACAATGTTATATTATACTTAAACTATTACTATTATATTACATTTATTTTAAATTTGTTTCTTATTTACGTACAAAATACTGGATTGGCAAGAATAGATAAACACATTATTTAGATTTTTATCTTAAATTGATATATTTTAAGAAAATTACTTCTGTAGTACAGATACCTAAAGTGTTAAATATATCGCATACAAATACGATCAGTATTAGCACTCTTAAGTTTTTCCTTAATCTTCAGTTTTCTGAGAAAATTATGCAATAATATAGACCAAATATTTAAAATATTGGAGTGATTTTCTTAAAATCCATCAATTTAAGATAAAAATCTAAATAAAGTGTTTATCTCTTCTATCTTGTCAATCCAATATTTTTGTTTGACATTTAACTTGTCAATATGAGGTTTGAATTCTTAATTTCTTCTTACTGGCGCATGATCGATAGACGAACATGCAGGTTAATGGCCATATCCAAACTGACATAAATCATCTCTGTCATTCTATGATACGGAACACAAGTTTTGAAAGGATCTGTCAAAAGGCAGCAGATAATTTGTGCAGGCATTTGTAAGCTTCTGATATATGTTGGGCCAACTTACATATGAAATTTATCTAGAACGCATAAAATAACGTTCAATTTTCAAATTGTCTACTTGTATAGATTTATGCAATGTTGAAACTTAAGTACGATGTAATTATTTTATTAAATATCAAATATAGCGAATGAGTAATAATTTGTAATTAAAAAAATAATTTTAATGAACGTATTTTACAATTCTGTTATCCCATTTTGCTTTTGAAAGTAAACTAATTTAACGGTATGAGCTAGTAACTATTCTTTGAATAAACACTTAATATATATTTCACTGCAGTAACAAAATTTTATTTTGCAAAATTGTGCACTCTCACATAATTAATTTGTATGTGTTATCTGCATGATATTTAAAACAAAAGTTCTACATTACTAGATGAATATTAATAGGATAGAACTTGAAATTTGTACAAAAATATACTAAAAATAATGATTTGTTCAGATAGAATTTTCAACAAACTGATACTCTAAATCTGCAGATTTGAAGTAACTACAAATGCAACTCATGCACACGCTTGATGTAACGCAAATAATACAGTTTTGCAAGTCCAGAATCAATTACGAGCATTTATACTTGATTCTTTCAATCATTTTAGTTTCCATTACCTATGGCTTGACATATTTGATAAGAATAGCCTTAAATTACACAGGAACTGTTGAAGTAACATTCCAAGAATATGAAAAGAAAAGTCACTATCAATTCACCCTACTAATCCATTGCCTAACGACAGTACTAAATTTGCAGTTAGCATTTTTTTTTAAATCTAAAGGTGAACAGTAGACTTTTATAATGATTGACCACTAGCAGGCCGGAAATAATGGCCGATTCGTTATGAAGGCACCTAATAAGTGGAAAATAGTGGCCTCCAATGAAAAGATGGACGAAATGACACCCAATCTCATTCAGAGAATCCAAACCGGGCCCGTGGTGTATTTAAATGTTTTCTCCAGCCACTGCACAAACCGAGACGCTAGTTACCAAATTTAAATATCTGGATTCTCAGAGATATCTGTCGGTGAAGAGGCTTAACGTTATTCCTAACAGTGAGGGAAATGCTTCTTTGTTAAAAGTCAATTCACTGCCAGATAGCTGAACAAAATTAGACTAGTATGTTTAACAAATGATTTCCAGCATTATCTTATAAAACACATAAAGTGGTTGTTTGTCCTTCAAAGATTTTGTAAAATTCGAATTATTAGCAATTTTCACTTGAGAAGGTCTCAAAAGAGCATAAATATTTAAAATTCAAACGAGTCTGTTGTCTTTCATTCTTGTAATTCACTTAATATGAGTTCTCATCGAAGATTCTCCAACTGTTTAAGATGTTCATCTCATCTTTTAGAGCTTAAAATTTTAGATTACAACAGTGTTACAAAATGATTTAAAATGCATAAGTATTTAAATTTTGTCTCGCGTGTATTTTATTTAATACTTCGTTGAATTATATTGAATTATATTTTCCGGTGAGATTAAATTAAATTTTCGCATTCTATAAAGTATCAATTTGATATATTTATTTGTGTTTATAGCCTTGTTTTTATATTCCAGCATTTCATTTAATTTATTGATTAGGTATTTTTAAGAGGCAACAGTAAAAGAAATGGATGTGGTTTAGTACCATTTCTTTCTAGAAGGGTTGTAACGAACTGGAATTATAGTTCGCAATTACTGCACTACTGGTTGTGCTGTACTTTTAATAAACGTTGGCCAATGTTTCTCTTAAAAGCTTCAGTATAAAGGGACATAAAGTTGATTATTTGTCAACATGTCCAATCAGTATTTGCAACACAGTAAACTAGACAGGTGGCGAAAATGAGAGATGTTCGAAATGCCAAATGCTAGTTTGAAAGAAGATTACTTTAAATAAAACATATACGTCAAGTCATTAATTTCCTATTGTTGTGGGAATCTGATTACTTGAAGATATAATAATTTATCAAAACTCGAAGGTTTTCAAAACGAAACCCCTAGGCCTGTTTACTGGATCTGTGAAAACTACTCTAATACAAGCAATGCTTGCCCTTACTGAAAAAAAACAATGGGGCAAATTATCGGGAGAGAGCTTTAGTACTATATGCAGAACTAATCAGATGGATTTTTGAAGCAAGTTTTAAAACCGATATCAGACAACTCGCTCCTGAAGGCGTTTACAGAAGAACTACAGAAACCAACAAGCTATATCCATCCAGGATCTATAAAAAATGAACATTTTTTTAGATATCTTATAACGAAGTCATCACATATCGATATAAAACTAAAAGCAGCTGCTATGAACACAATTCCCTCCAGAGACTCAATTAATAGTGGAGTGACATTTACATCAATGAAAAGAATAGTAAAATATGTCACGAGGAAAAAATTATGAGGTTAAATTACGAAAAGGTATCAATAATTAGAAGTGTAGGGATTTAATTTGTAATACTTGGGGGAAGACGCTAACATATCCATGCAGTTGCGGCATTAAGTTGAAAGATTGGACATGGTTGTCTCACTAAACTATTCCACCGCATTCGTATATATCATGATAATCTCATGAACACTGTGTGTAACCAAAATTTTGAGGGGACAGAGATCATTTGTTAAAATGTTTTTCGTTCAAGGAAGGAAACTTATATAGTCGGTATTGGCGGACTATAGAATCGATGCAGTTGACAACCATCGAATAAATTTCTTTTATGCTGATCTCCAAGTAATTGTACTCATATATATTCCATTCTGCTGTTTCCATGCAGTTATTATTATTGTAATGAGGTTATTAATCTTCTTATTGCTGTTTCTATTTTTGTACTTATTTTATGCTCCAGTCTCATGAATCTTTGGTGAATGGGGGCCTGTGATGTATAATCAAGTGCTGTTGCAATAAAATAAAATTGAAAGAGAACAATCAATTTTGCAAAATGGTTCCCTTAACCACCACTCATATTAAAATTGTTCAATTTTTCTGCCAAAATAAAAATTCTGTAAGAAAGTGCTTACATCTGCCAATTTCGAGACTAGATCACTGCCGAAAGAGTTTTTAAAAATCATTTCAAGCAAATGAAATGCTGCAGCAGATTCAGAGGTAGCCTTTGTATAACGCAATCGTCTTTAATTAATGAAAACACTTCAAGTTCTCAATTAATAAAAATAACTCAAGTTAATATTACATTATTTAAATGGAAGTAGAAGATATAAGGACAATCATGAATAATGTTATAAGCATTATATGGGTTGATTTTGATCCGTACAAGCTCTGTGACGTCTGTGTACGTGCACACCTTCTGTTTTTCCAGCATTGTCCTATGATGCACCCTGCTGTTATACATCTAATTTAATATTAGAATTCATTGTGTTTTCAATAAATCTGAATTTTATAAAACGACTCATGGAAAGTCATGGTTATATAAGATCTGAAGCTACTGTTTAAAATTCTCAAATCTGGTTCTGAATAGGTTAAAATATAAATCCAACGTGGTTAATTTTTTATAACTGTAGTGATACGCATATTTTTCCCTGATATAGCTACCCGAAATACACGAAACTGCGGTAAGATTGTGTTAGAAATTGCACGATCAGATCACGTCATTTAGATGACAGTACCATAGATGTTAACTGCCATACGTGTCTTCTAATACACATATCATATGCAAACCACTAAACTACATTTGCCTATTTAACTACTGGCTCGTATATTATACTGCCGAACTAAATGAAGGTTTCAATTGAAAAATTTTGTTTTTGGTCTCTTACAAATAGTCTTTATGCATTAACAGACACTCTCACCAAATTATGTTCAAATTGTGTTGATACTTCAGTAAGTAACATCATTGTCTTTCAAGAAATAAATACTTAATTCAGCTATATTCCCCTTTCTATGCTTTCCGTATAAAGTTACTAGTGACCTTGCTCATTTATTTCTCCACAGCAGATGCTTAATTTCATGGAGATTGCGTGAAAGCATAGCATGTCTCTCAGTCAGAGTTTCAAAATTGTTTATGATCCATTTGGGTGTGAAACTGTGTGTATACCTTTAATATTCATTTATGACTTCCTTCTCTGCTACGACCAATGTATTTAGATCGATTTCTGCTTCGATATCTGGAATGTAAATTGTGACAATTTATCTTCGATTCTGCCGTCAGGTACCTTTGATTATTCGACTTAATGCATTACATGATAAATTGATTTTCACTTCTCCATGTAACGGAATCGTGTAAATTTGTAGAGAAAGCACCGATATCATTTTATGATAGACGTATTAATATTATTAGATGTATGCATATCCCCAGTTTAGTTTCTATGTCGTTTCAGTTATGCCGCAAGATCAGTCTCTTGTACCTGATGATTAGCTTACTGTAATGCAGAAAATGTGTATGCTTGCTCTTGTTACAACAGAATTTATTACTATTTAGCAAATTTCTATCTGTAATGAAATTAATTTTGGAACATAATCGAAATTTTTGACTTTTGGTTTACCGTAATCGCAAAAAATGTGCTCTTAACTCTTTATTTTGTGGAATCTAGTAAAAGAAACAGTTTCTGTGAAAAGTTTCATTTGCTTTACATAAAAGGCATAAAATTAAATATATTAATGTATACAAAAAGAAAACTTAAACTAGCTCTGTCCCGAAAAAAACTCAGAAAATATGAATTAATTTTAAGATGTAACTCACAACTCACAAATATCCTTCACTTCTGAAAGCGTCCGATTTTCGAAGTAGATGTAATGTAAAACTAGAATCTCTCTGAAGATGCATGAAAACTTAAAATATACTTCTTATGCATTACTTAAGTACTTCTTTGAAAATTATCTAGCATTAATAAACAGTTTTCTTATTGTAAAATTCTGCTAGATAATAGCTTCCCGTCCCTGAAAATTTTATGAAGTTCGACAGAAATAGAAAGACGAATTTCATTGAAATAAAATTTTTTCTATGATTTCTCATTTTTAATAAAATCCTCGGTAGAAACTTAGTTTTCCACTTGAGGTTGGTTGGTAAATTAAATTAAAAAAAAAACATAAGAGATATCTCAGTTATTCATATACTTATTGAAGGTTTTGCATATCTTTACCGCATTATAAAAGGTTTTGCAAGAAATTCTCCAGATTTTAATATAGTCTTTCATTGTTCAAAAATAAAGAGTTTCCAGGGAAACTTGAAGGGAAAAATGATGTCGAATAAAATAGTACTAAGGTTTCAAAAATGTCTATTGATTACTAAGCAACTCAGCTTAAAATTTTTTAAAGTTTCCATTGACTACTTGCGTTTTAAACAAAAGAATATTACAACTTAAATTATTCATTTTCAAAGAATTTTGAGCTAAATCAAAATGTATCAGGTAGCTTCATTCACATTCATTGTTAGAAAAAGCAAGTCCAATTATGCCTAGTATATAAATTTTAAAACATTTTTTATTGTATTTTTCATTCCTGTATATAATAGCATGTAATAGATTGTTATATGCTAATTAAAAGAGCAACAGTAGCAGAACACTGCTCACGAGAAAGGCGCTTGAATATCTATATGGGTCATTCCACAAGAATAGGGTAACTTCGTGAAATTGTAAAAAATTTATTTACTATTCAACATTTTTAAATTTTGAATAATGCCCATTTATAGACAGCATTGATACTGTTTAGGAGCATGTATAATATTTTGCAATTTGAAAATTTTTTTAATAAAAAATTAGGTTTTTAACCCCAAAAAATCAGTCCCCTGGCATGTACCACTCGAAAAAGTGAAGAGTTAAGTGCTAATTATTTTTAAACTAACCGATTTAGGCAACAAAAATGATCGTTGTTATGTTTTGAGATAGTTATTTAATAACTTGTTATGTGTGTAATGTGATTTTTTGAAAATTTTCATCACTTTTTTTCAATTTTAAGTTGTGTACCCCTACTTTGCGCGTCAGTCCCCTGGCTCATGTTAAATTCCAAAAATTTCTGATATTATCCATTGTTGATAACTTTATTGCCTGTTTCATATTTATTTATCATATAAAGATGGCATTGACGACGTTTATTTATACATCAGCCATTTTTATTCAATGTTTTTCGCCATTCTTGTGTCTACAATCAGAATGCTAACACTCAATTTGTCAGTCCCCTGGTAAGTAATAATTTAATAATTTATAAATAATTATTATTGATGTATGCTGATTTTAATGTCTTTTTATTACTAGATTTAATATTAGAACAGAATAATATGGCATTTGCTTCCAATAAGTAGATTTTTTGAGTTTTATAGTAAAAACGTCAGTCCCCTGGCAGTTTTCCATCTGGAATACTGCTTGTAACTGCTTGGATAACTTGTAAAAGAACTGCCGACCAAGTAATTGCTCAAAAAGGTGATATAATGAATTTGCATGAATTTGCTGACATATTACATAAAAAATGCCCAGCAATAAAAATTTCTATTATTGAAGATGTTGATATTAAAACAATGGATGATCTGATAAACGAAAACCAGAATAAGCAAATTTCCTTTCAAGGAACACTCAAGGTACATCAAATTTGTGGTGATGTGCAACACCCTAATCGTCTTATTATGAAGTCATTGAGTTGTTTCTGTGATCCTATAATTTGTGAAAGTTACAAGTTGGGAACAATTAAATTTGAACAAGATCAAAATCTTTCAGGGCGCCGTTCGACACTCACAGCTTCAAAAAAAAAAAAAAAAAAAAAAAAAAAAAAAAAAAAAAAAAAATGTGAGAAGCAAAGTAAAAAATCTACAAGTAAGCAACAGATCAAGTTCACTGTTGGTGATTTTATCCTAGTCAAATTTTTACTCAGAAATAAAGAATACCGGAGTGTTGCAATTTCTTCGTATGTTAAAGAAAACGAAGAGAAGTTGACTGTCACATTGCTCAAAAAATGTAATGATAAAAATACTTTATTTCGATTAGATGAAAATGATATAGCTGATATATCGTTTGAGCATGTATTGGAAAAATTACCAATACCTATTTCAAGTACCAAGCGTAATAGAGTCACTTATACATTTAATAAATTTATTGATGTTTGCGAAAAATAATTACTATTATTTTTGCTTTGATGTTAAATTTATGACTTGTTTAAAAAAGTTTTACTTAAAGTTTAAAAAAGTTTTAAATAGTAGAATTAAAAATGTATTAGTTAAAGACGATTAAATAGGAAAATATATGTATTGAGGTTATGTATGAAACATGTTTTTATTACTTCTTTGGATAATTATTATTAATTATTAATAAAAAGTTAGCATTATTCATTAAAAAGTTCATTCTAGAATGAAATCACCTGCTCCCGTCAGTCCCCTGGAAGTCATGTCAGTCCCCTGGAATCTACTTTTTGAAAAAAATCGATTTTTTCAAAAATGTTCAAATAATTGAGTGTTGCTGTACAAATACAATAAAATTAACTTATTTTTCATAGATTTTATCAAAAAAATTCTAATCTGAGATAAATTTAGTATGTTTCAAATTCACCTCTAAAGTTACCCGATTCTTGTGGAATGACCCATATGTAGCTGCAACACAGAACAAAGAATGAAGACATAGCACTTTTTTGCCACCGTTATAGCGAACGTGATAAAGCAAGTAAGACAGCGCCATTAAAATATTTAGTAACACTGACTTTAAAATTTCAATAAAATGTTTATATAAAAAAGATCAAATTGTTTTCTTCAGGCCTTTTTCAGTGCTGAGATAAAAATAAAGTATGCCCCAAATTTCAACATACCTCAAAAAGTTTTTTTCATAAAATATTATGCATTCAGTCAAATTTTCACTTATAGGGAAATCTTCTTTTCTTTTTTTTTTCTTTTCTGTCTATTTATTTATTTTTTTTAAATTTAGCATAGTTACTTGCCTATAGAGTAAATAAAAAAAATAGTATCAAGAGAGATAGACAATAATTTCTACGGGCCATTTTGGCTTCCTATGTATGAAAAAAATTAAATGTACTGCGGCATATTGTAATTATTATGCACAATATATTTTCTTTAAATGAAATCTCTTATTAAACAAACATTTATTTTTAAGTAAAGTTGTTTTTGAAAATTTTAAACTCTTATTGATGAAATCCTTTAATGCTCCAGAAAAGGCGCACGTTGAAACAGCATAACTTTAAGATAATAGAATTCTATACTTTTCGACAGAGAATATATATTCCGTTGCAATTTAAGTCAATTTTTCCTAGAAAAGTTTCTTTTATTAATAAATTTAATCTAGGCAATTACTAGAAAAATACTTCTGACGATACTCAAAAAAACGCCTCTTATGACATTTTCCTTAATGAAAATAAATATCGTAAAAGAATAAAACAATAAATATGCAAAATTTTAAAAACTGACTTTTTTTTTTCGATATAAGCAAGAAAAAAGTGTACTAAAGAATTCACTTTCACTTCTTCTTTCTTCCTCAAAACAAAATGATGAGCTAGCAAAAGTATTTTTGTGAATTGATTTTCGATGCGGCAATAATAAATTGGGATTGGATCTTTCCGCAGATTGTGGCCTAGCTCCCTGAATATTGATCTTCTGAGACGTGACTTGAAGGCATATATCATATTTTATTTTGTTATTTTTGCTGTAAATTAAAATTTAGCGGACATTATGGTGGCTAAAGGAGATTACTAGTTATCCGCGTCCTAGTGTGTGCAGTGTGTAGCGGGATATTTTAGGATAAGAATATCCGATCCAAAGTGATTTAGATAACCTGTAAAAGTTCAGAAAATTTAAAATGATAGAATTACAAAATCCGCATTAGCCTGATTATGATGCGATGTTTTTGGCTAACCCTTTCCCGTTAAAAACCTCATTCGCGTTGAATTCGAGGCCTAAATAAGTGATTTTTCTAATTGTCTTGATGAAAAAATTTGGGATCGCGTTATATTCAAAGCCACCTTGTGTATTCGGACTAATACGATATATCGAGGTTATTGAAAATATAAAGATATTTAAAAAATATGAAATAAATATTGTGTTATACAGTGCACGTTCCGAACAAAATGACATAATAGTTTTTCTCACGCGTCTGGTAAAGAACTAGACAAATATATTTTATTTTTCACGAACGTCTTCTAGGTATTGGACATGGCAAAGATCGGAAGTGTCGGTTAATTTATTATGAGAATTTCAAATAGGTGGACTAACGTTACCCCTATAGACAAAATTAATTCATGGTCTTCTAATTTTGGACGAATTCAGATGAGGGGCCATTACTTGAATTGGCACCCTCACATGCGATTTTACATCTGGTCAAGAGACAGCATTAACTTCCCAAGCACTGACCAGAGCCAATGTTTCTTCACTTTCTCTGCTCTAAAGAGATCAGAATTTAAAGAGGCTGGGTTGCTGCGAATATCACTGAATAATTCCAGCTGCAGGTATATGTGTTGGGCAAAGTCAACTTTGTGGAAAAACAATAGCGATTTTGCAGTCTGAGTGTTTGCAGTTACGGCCTTGCATGTGAGAGAAACTTCAGGGTCAAGAATGTAGGATGCGACAGTCAGCTCTTAATCTCTTGCAACATTACTACACAGATTTATCCTACTTCGATGTAAAGTTAATATCAATTTGGCTCGCTTATATCTACCCTGTTAAAAGAGTTTCTTGTTTAAAATACACATCCGTTTTTCCACAACTATGATAAAGGCCTTCGCTTTGAAACGGCAAAAATTATCTTAAAAGTACATTGTGTGATACTTGTCAAAGTTTGATGGTGAGCAATTTGGTGGTTTTACAGGAAAAACTTGCTGTAGCATTTTAAAGTGGTTGAAATTTTTTCACAGAATATTGGTTTGAATTGGAAGTCCCTCCTAATTTTATGATTATTTTCGATCTAAATAAACTTTCAGTTTTAAGTAACAGGATAAAATTTCTTAAATAAAAAAAGTGAAACAAGAACTAAAATGAAATTAAAAAAGTAATTTAAACAATTGTAACAATAATACAAACATCGGGGACATTAATTTGTATAAAAGATGTTTTATGTATACAATATTATGAGTTGTTAATTGTTTTAAATTTCCAAGTACTGACCTTGGTTAATTCTATTTCACGTTGATAACTATGGATAAAGTTCTGCGTAGTGTTTTCAGTGATACGGCGTGCTCAGATAGGTTGATTCTAGTTTTAATTTTGACTTGAGTTTTAATGTATTTGTGTGAATCTGGCCTAGGAACAAATACTTCAAATGTTCATATATTCATAGTTTTTTAGAAAAAAAAATTATGTTTAATACCAAGCAGTAGGTATCGGGAAGAAATAAAATTAGGTTTATTCTTACTCGAAAGAATCACACATGTTCAGTGTAGTGCGGATAGGCCACAGTCAATTTTACAGTCGTTATCCAGTTCGTACCACCAGCTTATAGACTAAGGTTATTTGAAATCTAGCTATAAGGGAAGGTGTCCCAAAATGATCCTAGCGAGCAAAACGATCAACCTATGTTTTCTTTCAGACAGGAAGCTCTATCTACCAGTGTTATGCGAAGGCATAACATTTTTCAATCATGCTCTGGAAAAAGTACAAGTATATGCGAAGTTTTTAAGATTCTTCAAGTATGAAACACATTTCCCCCCCACCCAAGTTCCCAGAGTTCTTTCACCGGGACCGCACAGACATCGAATTTTCAGAGAAGGGATCTTCAGACCACACTGGGTGATATCATATTTCTGTAAACAACGTAACTGCGATGCAAGGATAATCTTTTCGCCAGACACAGACGGTTTCGCAGGGATAATCTTTTCGCCAGACACAGTCAAAAAACTCATAATTTTCAGGTTTACAAGGAAAAGGGAACCCCCATGTGAATTTTTATCTCTATTGGCTACAATTGAAAATATGCAGTGGATACTGTGACTTTGTGCCAAAAACATAAGAATTAGCCAAATTGGCGTAAGTCAAGCTACAGAACTTCGGTAACGGTTTTTGTCAGTTGCATTTGAAATTTCAGAAAAGCAAGCCAGGCCTCTCGGAAGATTGAAGGGTTTGAGACCTCTGTCTCACTCTCCTGAAATCGACCGATGCCTTCGGCTGGATGTTTTCGTCGCTGTTTGAAGAAATTAATGCCTGCCACTCGGAAATCCCTGCTGATGAACATTTTGAAAATTCTTTCATCTAAGTTATAAGAATTCCGTTGATAGTCATCATTTCGTCTGAGATCAACTGTTCCGCAGATACATCTATTCCCTCGTTTAGGAAATATCGCCTACTCCTGCTGATGAAGATTTTGAAAATTCTTTCGTCTAAAGAATTTCGTTGATTACAAAAATCATTTCTTATAAGATCGAACTGTTCCAGCTGATGAAGAATTTTGTGGTCCACCAACTGTAGACGAAATCAAAGTTAGAGAAATGAACTATCAGAAGAACGCTGGAAGAACGCTAGGCCATCGCAATATCGTGAACTATGAACTATGAGAGGAACGCTAAATTATCGCAATTTCGTGGACTTGGCGATAGTATATAAAATATCACAGACTTTGTGAGACACCGTAATATTGTGGACTGAGTGACAATGTATAGCGAAATTAGTGAAATTTTAGAATTATGAACTTCGAAAATTTGTAAAAGTGATGCGGGAAAAATTGTGAACTCGAGAGGTATTACTACATCTGCCCCAACATGGTATGATAAATTTATTTTTACCGTATTATGTATATAAAAAGTATTTTAGTGTTTTTGAAATAATTTTTTTAGTGGATTGTGTTGGTATAAGTAATGTTTAAATGATTATAGTACGAAAGGGATTTAATCGTTTGAAGAATTTTCTAGATAAATACTTTCATAAGTAAAAATACTTTTTGAAATAAATTTGTTAATATTCAAAATTGAAGGGTACCCGATATTTTAGTATAATTCTCTGAAATAATTGATCATGAAGTATTAATTATTATTGAATGACATATTTAGGATGTGTTGATAAACTGTATGTGCAATGAATATAATATACAAATAAATAAAGACATGTCTAAAAAAAAAAAGAGTTATTATTAATTAAGTAAACTAAATTTCAGGATTTAGCGGTATCTTTATGTGGATACATTTCAGGTAAGATTTAATATTTCTCTCATATGCACAGCGCAAAATTTGTACTAACCATTATAATGATCATTGGCTCCCCTTTTAAATAAAAACTTAACAATATCCTCCCCCATTAAATTATAACAAATAACTAAAATTATAACAATGGTGCCGTATGGTTGCGACGCCTCGGGTTATTTATAAAATGTTACGAATTTAATTCAAATATAATATCTTATAAATAAAAATGAAATTCTGTTTGTTTGTTTGTTTGTTTGTTTGTTTGTTTGTTTGTTTGTTTGTTTGTTTGTGGATTTGATTCGTATACAAATCCACAAAAATGGACCTATCGGCCTGAAATTTAGTACAGATATGTAAAATAATATAGAATAACTCATAGTCCACTTTAAAACTTTGAAAGTCCACCCGTTCCCGGAATTTAAGAGATTTTTTATGCTCTTCACGCAAAAATCTTTCCGTAATTGTAACCCCTGTAGTGAAAAAAGTGTGAAATAAGGATCGTAGTTGCCATGTGTGGCGATTTTGCCGAATAAAATGTCGTTCGTATACAAA
Source organism: Cheiracanthium punctorium (assembly GCA_038373885.1). Classification (NCBI taxonomy): domain Eukaryota; kingdom Metazoa; phylum Arthropoda; class Arachnida; order Araneae; family Cheiracanthiidae; genus Cheiracanthium; species Cheiracanthium punctorium. The sequence goes on from JAWZYV010012030.1 coordinate 752,323, forward strand.
TCCACAAAAATGGACCTATCGGCCTGAAATTTAGCACAGATATGTAAAATAATATAGAATAAATCGTAGTCCACTTTAAAACTTTAAAAGTCCATCCGTTCCCGGAATTTAAGAGATTTTTTATGCTATTCACGCAAAAAGCTTTCCGTAATTGTAACCCCTGTAGTGAAAAAATTGTGAAAAAAGGATCGTGGTTGCCATGTGTGGCGATTTTGCCGAATAAAATGTTTTAAATTCTCAAAGTAAAAATAAAAGAATAATAATGATTTTTTTTTTGTTAGTTTATATTCGTAAGGTTATTTTTTTTAAAATTATAATATCGTGTGCATGGGAAATCAGAGCAGGAATGTAATGCTTTACACGCAAAACAATAAGAATTGAAGATTTCCGAGGCTAATAGGTAAAATATTTTAGTTTGGCGAAAAAATAAAATGGCTCAAATGCCGATTTTGTGAAAGTGAGTTCTAGCGGTTTGCACAGATTTCGGCTTGGCGCAATTTATTGAGAGCTTAAGGAAATAGATTTTTGAAAACAAGTGCAAAGGTTTTATTAGAATGCACCGTTAAATTTTAATGATCCGTGAAGAAATAATGCAGTTATTAAGGGATTTCAATTGATCAATCTACAGAATTCTCGCCAAATGAGTACATTGATTTAAGTTGGGGGAATTCCGCCAAATTTCAGAAAATTGAAATCTTCTCATTTAGTACATCGGAGTAATGATGAATAAAACACGTTACAGTTGATAATTTTAAAAAATTCGGCTGTATTAAGGGATTCAACTTTTCAAATAAAGGCTTGCTTTACTTTTTCGCGGTCGAACCATTTCCCATATATTATTGCTGCTAAGTCAATGCTTCGAATGATTCCCTGAAAAAACTCTTGCAAAATGGCGTATGTTGGCACTTTGGCGAGGCTTAGATTTGAAACTGGATTTTATTTGAGACTGGGATATATAATGACACTGGTTATAGATAAAAATGAATGTTGGTATGAGTGTATGAGGTTGAAAAACTCCAGCACCGTTGAGCACCGTTGCACCATGAAATTTGGTTCACCTAAGTCTTTTATCATGGAGAAGCTTTTTATGCTATCCGTTTTCCTCTAACTTGCCACAAGGTGGCGCAGCAGAACGTCGAATTCTATTCCGTTTAGCCGTTTGCTATGCGAATATCGTCCAACCGATTTCGATGAAATTTGGTACACGCGAATATTAGAACACGGAGAATATTTTTCACTATCCATTTTGCTGTAACTTGCCACTAAATGGCGCTTAAAAGCATCAACTTCTATACCGTTCGACTGATCGGCATAAAATTTTTTATACTTACACATTTGAGCACGAAGAATATACTCTAACTGCGTTCCTTTTGATGTTACTCACCACTAGATGACACTGCAATGCATTATTATTTTAACTCGCCACTAGATGACGCTGCAGCAGGCCAAATTCTTGACCATTCAAACGGTCGCTATGAAAATCAGTATACATAGCTATTTGAACAATGAGAATATTTTGGCGTTATCCATTTTGCTATAACTCGCCACTTGACGGCGCTGTAGCAAATCATTACTTTAATTAACTACTAGATGGCCCTGCAGTGTATCACTTCTTGACTGTGGAAATGATCGTTATGAAAATTGGTATACATAGATAGTTGAACACGGTCGCTATGAAAATCAGTATACATAGCTATTTGAACAATGAGAATATTTTGGCGTCATCCATTTTGCTATAACTCGCCACTTGACGGCGCTGTAGCAAATCATTACTTTATTGAACCACTGGATGGCCCTGCAGTGTATCACTTCTTGACTGTGCAAATGATCGCTATGAAAATAGGTGTACATAGATATTTGAACACGGGGAAGAGTTTGGCGCTATCCATTTTCTTATAACTTGCCACTAGATGTCGCGTCAACACATGAACTTCAGGACTGTCCAGCCGATAGTCATGAAAATTCGTATACATCGATATCTGAATGCGAAAAATATTTTCGCCGTATCCGTTATGCTAAAACTCGCCACTAGATTGCGCTACGCCGCATGGCCTTCTGCACCGTACAAACGATTGCCTTGCAATTCGGTATGCATGAATATTGGACACAATATAACGCGATATCCACTTTGCTATATCTGTTTATTACAATGAATAGTAATCACCACAAATCGTAATATCAAAAAGTCCATTCATTCCCGTGCGAAGAACGGGTACTTCAGCTAGTAATACAATATAATACAATATATGTATATATACACATGTCGCATTTGTCTTTATTATGGAAAATATTTTTATGTAAAAAACATACATTGTTCGAAAAGACATGTTATATTCATTGCACAGTGTTGTATATTCATTATTTTATATATTTATATATGTGTAAGTGTATGTTAAATAGGTTAACATATTTTTGAGATATCTGATGAAGTGTTGAGATCCTAAATTTGAAACTAGATGAGAATTTAGACATGTTTGTGTCAATTTAAGATTAAATCATTTAACGATGGCTGATAACAAAATTTTGGAGGTTAGTTTAGCAAGCAATTTGCCATTTTTTCATGGTAATGCCGATGAAAATGTGAACTATTTTTTGACACAGATCGAGGAGGTGGCTGCTTTAGAAAAGTGGAATGAAACAAAAAAATTATTAATCATTAAACTTAACTGCAAAGACAAGGCTTTGCATTATATTTCCAATGATCCTATTGCGAGCAAGGCTAGCACAGCAACTGATCTTAAAGAGTTGCTAAAAAATAAATTCTCTAAAAAAGAGTCTTTTGCAACCTTGCAGCATAATTTCTCTTCCATTTCTCAGTCACCAAATCAAACTGTCACTCAGCTTGCTGAAAAAATAAACATTGAAGCTGATAAATATTTAGGAATTGATGAAAATTCCACAAAAGATATAAAATTGCTTGCTAAAAAAATCAAACTTAACAAATTTTATGATGCACTTCGTCCCGACATAAAAATAGAACTCATGAAGCGTAATCCTAAAACTTTTGATAAAGCGATAGAATGGGCAAAAAATATTGAAAACGCATTGAATGATCCCCACTACCATGCATATCATGCAAATTCAACAGAATTGAACACGGTGATAACAAATCAAATTCAAACTAATCAACAAATCTTGGAACTAGCAAAAACTATTGAAAACATATGAGGGAACAAAACGGTAAATAGCATGCAAGTACAGGAAAACATAAATAATTCGGATGAGCAAATTCGAAGAAACGTATATTGTTTAATTTGTGGAAGAAGACACTTCACTGTCAATTGCTGGAATCATCCAAAACATTTCAGATATCCTCACAGACGTTTTAATTCTCATTATGGGGTCAGAACTTTACAGGGTGATAGAAGCACTCGCTACAATAACACATCTAATTTCAACGGCAATTACAATTCAAATTCGAATCGATATATGCATTCAAGAGTTATACCCAGAAATAATGCTAGAAATAATTCTGGGAATAGGTACAGAAATCATCCCTACAGGCGAAATTTAAACTATTAGCGGGTTCTTGCGAGTTCGAAAACTACAAGAGTAATCATGCAAGAACCCAGAATTCACATGAGTATGCAGTAAAAGACAATAGAAACAAGAGTACACAAACACTTGCAGACTTTACTCACACTAGAGAAACGAGAACGCAAGAAATTAATCAAAATAATAACAACAACTTATTTGTCATGTCATGCTCTTCCAACAATAATAATTTACCAATTATCAAATTAAAATTCGGTCAAAACTCTTTTGAGAGTCTTCTTGACACAGGTGCTAATTTAAGCTTAATTCAGCCAAGTGCTTTGGAAATAATCAAAGAAACATCTAAAGTTGAATATATATCTCGCTCAGTAAAAATTCACACTCTAGGAGACTCAACAATCCCATATTTATCCGTTGTCAATATTAAATTCAAAATAAAAAATAAATGGTTCCAGAATCAATTTTTTGTTACTCAACGCAATTGGAATTCTAAGTATAATATAATCTTAGGTTATGATTTTCTGCAAAGAAATAAAATATTGATTGATACAGCAAATAAAAAACTAATTATGGAAAATGAGCATTTTGAATTTGAAGACTCTTCTCCCACACTTATGCATGCCAATAATATAGAATCTACATCACAAAACAAATTCAACTCGCAAAAGACAAAAAACTCATAATTTTCAGGTTTACAAGGAAAAGGGAACCCCCATGTGAATTTTTATCTCTATTGGCTACAATTGAAAATATGCAGTGGATACTGTGACTGTGTGCCACAAACATAAGAATTAGCCAAATTGGCGTAAGTCAAGCTACAGAACTTCGGTAACGATTTTTGTCAGTTGCATTTGAAATTTCAGAAAAGCAAGCCAGGCCTTTCGGAAGATTGAAGGGTTTGAGACCTCTGTCTCACTCTCCTGAAATCGACCGATGCCTTCGGCTGGATGCCTTCGGCTGGATGTTTTCGTCGCTGTTTGAAGAAATTAATGCCTGCCACTTCTATCTCTGCCCAATATTGAAAATTACTAAATTTTTCAAAGAAAACTTACAGACTGCCACTACTCGACTATTCATTCTTCCCAGCTAATTATGTAATCTACATTATTACATGTACTTGAATTTCGTTCACTTAAAAAGATCGAAAGTCACTCTCCTGAAATCGACCGATGCCTTCGGCTGGATGTTTTCGTCGCAGTTTGAAGAAATTAATGCCTGCCACTCGGAAATCCCTCCTGATGAACATTTTGAAAATTCTTTCATCTAAGTTATAAGAATTTCGTTGATAGTAATCATTTCGTCTGAGATCAACTGTTCCGCAGATACATCTATTCCCTCGTTTAGGAAATATCGCCTGTTCCTGCTGATGAAGATTTTGAAAATTCTTTCGTCTAAAGAATTTCGTTGATTACAAAAATCATTTCTTATAAGATCGAACTGTTCCAGCTGATGAAGAATTTTGTGGTGCACCAACTGTAGACGAAATTAAAGTTAGAGAAATGAACTATCAGAAGAACGCTGGAAGAACGCTAGGCCATCGCAATATCGTGAACTATGAACTATGAGAGGAACGCTAAATTATCGCAAAATCGTGGACTTGGCGATAGTATATAAAATATCACAGACTTTGTGAGACACCGTAATATTGTGGACTGAGTGACAATGTATAGCGAAATTAGTGAAACTTTAGATTATGAACTTCGAAAATTTGTAAAAGTGATGCGGGAGAAATTGTGAACTCGAGAGGTATTACTACATCTGCCCCAACATGGTATGAAAAATTTATTTTTACCCTATTATGTATATAAAAAGTATTTTAGTGTTTTTGAAATGATTTTTTTAGTGGATTGTGTTGGTATAAGTAATGTTTAAATGATTATAGTACGAAAGGGATTTAATCGTATGAAGAATTTTCTAGATAAATACTTTCATAAGTAAAAATACTTTTTGAAATAAATTTGTTAATATTCAAAATTGAAGGGTACCCGATATTTTAGTATAATTCTCTGAAATAATTGATCATAAAGTATTAATTATTATTGAATGACATATTTAGGATGTGTTGATAAACTGTATGTGCAATAAATATAATATACAAATAAATAAAGACATGTCTGAAAAAATAGAGTTATTATTTGAGAAAACTAGAATTTCAGGATTTAGCGGTATCCTTATGTGGATACATTTCAGGTAAGATTTAATATTTCTCTCATATGCACAGCGCAAAATTTGTACTAACCATTATAATGATCATTGGCTCCCCTTTTAAATAAAAACTTAACAATATCCTCCCCCATTAAATTATAACAAATAATAAAAATTATAACAACCAGGTAACACATAAACTAGTTGTGCCAAGTAAGGAAGAAGCAATTTCGATATTTAAGCGATCGGTGTATTACGTGCCTGAGTAGAATTCCTTAAAAAACCGGCTTATATCATTTCTCTTATAAAGTAAACACTAACATTCCTATATATTTAGAAATACACTCTTTAAAGTAACAGAACCATGACTTGGTTTACTGAATAGTGTATTTTTTTAGATGTGAATTACACTTGTTTAGTATGCTATATTTCTCGTCGTGTTCCGGTAATATGATCTAAAGTGGGCAGCCATGTTGCCGGGTAAAATCATCCATCGACTAATAACTCCAGTACCGGGTCCTAGTCATCATGGCAGCCCTTCAGACGCTCTCAAAATGTGTGACTCCCCAATACATTATTTAATTTATTCTTCCGTTTATTGCAGGTCATAAGCTTTG